>JOMC01000151.1:551-38767 GCA_000812125.1 Aspergillus ustus
CCTTTCCTTTCCTTTCCTTTCCTATCTTCCCTTTCCTGCTCGCTATACTACTCTCTTTCTCATTTGTCTTTCTTACTTTCTTTCTTCTTTCCTTCTGATTATCGATTCCGAGTCGAATACTAAAGAATGATCCTCGCAGAACCCTCTCCGGCGAATGCACACTCACCACGCCCGCGGCGCACACCACAAGCGCAGTGTGCACGACCTCCGTCGACGGGATGGATTCCGACAACTTCGCTAATGGCGTGGCGCGGGTCGGTACGAGCGCGGTCGAGTATATGATTCCGTTGACGGTTACCGCGGGTGGTAGTGCGGAGACTACCTCTACCACTGCTACTACTGCTGCGGCTACTGGTTCGACTTCGAGTGCTAGTAGTGAGTCTGGAAGTGAGGAGGAGGGTGCAAGTAGTGGTAGTGGTAGTGCGGGTGCGACGCCGACGGGGGGTGCTTCTTCCTCTTCTTCTGGGGTTACGGGGCTCGGTGTGGGTGTTGTAGTGGTGGGTATTTTGGGGCTTGTTTTGTAAGAGCATTCAAGGGAGGGGCTGACATTGGATTGATTTGATGAAAGCTTGAAGAAGATCATTTTTGTACAAGGTATAGAAAAAGAATAGAAGCAGAAGAACTACGGGGGAAGGGGGGGTTAAAAGAAGCAACGACTGGCACATGTAAGCTTCAGTGTTATAGAAACCTACTGCCTTGGTATAGATAGTCTCGATGACCAAATTTCTTTTAATGTAAATATTCATTCCCTCATAAACCAAAAGTAATTGGATGCTATCCGCTTATGGCTATATCTTGGTTTTCTATACGGGTATTTTGACTCAGAAGCTGGAGCGAGTATATGTGACTGTTTCATTAATCCTCTATATGCAGTGACGGATAATGGTACTGTAGAATAGAATCCTACTGCCTGATTGGATGCATCTTGTATATAGAATAGACATTCCCTTTTACTCTATAGATAGATAATCAACACCCATCTAAACACTTCAGCCTGGAGACACTCCCTTCAACTCAACACCCCCTGAAAATCATTAACAACCCTGCCCCCCTCGAAATGAATAATCCTCCCTAGCTCGTGCGCCTCGAAAAGCCCCTCTACATGACCCCGCCCAATCTCCCGACTATTCAAGTTTACCCCCAAAAAACCAACGCGTCGTACTCGTACTCGTACTCGTACAGGCCCAGCGGGCGGAGGTTAGGCGGGAGGTGTCACAGCGCGGGGCATTTGAATCTAGGCTCGTGCGCGCACTTGAATCCAGCCAGGCCGAGTGGCGTGATGGATGGCTGACAAAGTGTAGAGAATTCGTCCAAGCGGCGGTCAGAAGGGTGCCACTGCGTTCTGGGGGTTCTATATGACACAGCGCGCCACAAATTTTAACTGGCCCGTCCGGGTTGTCAAGTCAAGTAAAGTCAGGCGTCGAAAGCAAAGAGAGGAGGAGACAGGACTGCTGGTATGTATGATGTGTGCTTTTTTTGTTGTTTTTTCCAAGTCCCTTGTCTGGTGTAATAACCCTCTCTTTCTTTGTTTATAACACGACATCCTTAGCTCTGCTAGGTTGGAGAGTAACAAATGCTAAGAATTAGGGGGAAATATTGCTTGGCAGACCAGGCAAGGTGAAGTGAAACATTATTCAAGTTAAGCAGGATTAAGTTTGTACTATCCAGCTTCCTTGCACAGCATAGCATAGCATAGCATAAGTGTCTTGGAAAGACATAGTGTAGGGTCTCTCACGTGAGATATTCTCTGCTTGGATGCGAGAGATGAAATATGAGCACCTCAGTCAGGGTTATATATATCGCAAACGCGTACTTTCTTTTGTATTTCCCCTCTAAAGCATATGGACCTTTTTACTAGCTTCGCTAAAACCTTTTTCCCCTCATACCTGAGACATAGCCAGTCCCATCTTGTATTTTTCTTTTGTTTCAGCCTGATAAAATCGTGAGTGTGCCATACATACGGAGCATTCGTGCACTATGTATTGAGCCCCCAATATTTCAGCCAAATAATACTACGTATCAAAAGACCACGGATCCAGCATTTCGGCAGCTTCCGCCCCACCCAGCCCTACATTCCAACACCCACCTCCTACCTACCCCACCATCCTTCCTTCCTTCCTTCTCTTCTTGTTGATAACCGCCTAGCTTAGCGATACCCCAAATTCCCCCCATCGACAACAAGCACATGCCCATTCACATACCCGCCGGCCTTGCTCGCAAGATACAAAATCGTCCCCGCCATCTCCTCGTCCGTGCCGGAGCGCGTGAGCGGGATCAGTTCCATCGGAAAGGTCCCTTCTCTCGTGATATCGTAGTTGGTTGGGCCGCCGGCGAGCTCGCTTGGGAAGTCTAGAGGACATTCCATTACTACAGTTAGCATGTATCGAATGGGGTAGGCTATGCAATCCAGAGAGGCAGGGCAGAAAAAAAAAAGAGAGACTGAAGAAAGACGGGAGAAAACATAAGGAAAACTCACACCCGGGACTCAACGTATTCCCCCGAATGCCCAGCGGCGCGAGGACCCGATTCATCTGGCCCATCAGCTGGATCACCGCGGCCTTGGACAGGCCGTATGCGTATCCACCAGTCGCGTTGCGGTTCTGGCCCGCGACGCTAGCGATGGCGACCACGTGGCTTGTCTGCGTCTGCGATATGTTCGCGCTCGTGCTCCGCTGTTTATTCTTGTTGCCCGCGTCGAGGACCGAGATGAATGCAGCCAGTGTGTAGAAGACGCCCATTGTGTTCACGCGGTAGGTTGTGAGGAACTCGTCTGGGGTAGTCGCGAGGAGGTAGGACTGGACTTCAGCAGCTGTGGCATTTGGTGCGAGGCGGCGGCCGACTGTCGGCGTTCCGCCGCTGGCCGGGTGCTTGATTCCAGGTCCTCCATTATCATCTCCGGTAGGAGCCGTCGTTGAGGCTGGGCGCGGTCCGAAGTATACCATGCCCGCCCCCGCGACAAGGAAATCAACGTATCCGACTTCGTCTTTGATTCGTTCTGCAGCGTTGGTGAGCGATGCGGGGTCAGTTACGTCTGCGATGATGGGGGTTATAGTCTTCGGGTGCGACGAGGCTGTTTCTTCGAGCGCGCTGATGCGCCGACCAAGGACGTAGACGCGCTTTGCGCCGTTTGTGGCCAGGGCGCGGGCGATTACTCGTCCAATGCCTGGGAGCGCAATGTATTAGTGGAATTTGATTTGATAGGTATACTGTAGGAGAGGCGGGGGAGGGGTGGTGTCGACAAGGGGTACATACCTGAGCCGCCGCCGGTTATCACGGCGACGAGACCGTCGACTTTGAAGAGGTTGTTAATGTTGAAATTGGACATTTTATGGATTTGGATTGGAGCCGAGTGGTGGTTTGGTCCTCGCTCATGTTGTTGGTTGTCATTGTTGCAGTGAAATATATCTTGGTTGACCCCCCGGAATTCGGCTTACACTCAACAACAGTCATCTCGTATCCCCGAGTTCAAGAGCTATTTAGATAACTTTGAGCACTACCAAGATGAATGTTCAGGTGCGCAATGTGTACCGGAGAGGTCATCCTCTGTCATCGAATCCCGGAATCTTTGTGTCGGCATTTGCGGAGATAACAGACTCGTCGGGATGATGACAGCTGCCTCACTACGATTCATACTTGACATAACCTAACAACAACGGAGTTTTCGAAGTAGGAGGAACAATGGCGCTTGTTGACAAATGGCTCTAATTTTACGCTATGAATGATCACGTTATTTGCATCGCTCGCCGCGGGGGAAATATAAAGCGAGATCAGAGAGAGCGACCACATAGGCCGAGCGGCTTCTGTATATAACTGCGGGGTTGGCCATGTGCTGCCGTCAGCAGCAGAAGGTGGCGCATTTGAGTGCTTGGTAAGAGCATGACAAAAAACTCTCGCCTCCATGGTAAGTCTCACATGGCGTTGAGGCTAGACCGAGTTATAGTTCCGCTATAGGCTATGGCTTGCTCTCGTGGCCGTGTCAGCGTGTAGGGGATCACGCCGCGTCTTGTACGCTCGAACGCAAAACATTACTGTGCTCGGTTCAGTTATAAGCTGCGATTTAGGAGAGATTCCCAACAAGTGCGGGTACACGCGTCCACGTCAGCTAGTAGATACGGCACAGTTGGACTTGGCCGTGCATGGAGGGAGTGTGTAGGTTTGAGGGTCCGCATTGGCATGACGAGTCAGAGCGTGCTCTAGCTTTATCCTTAGAGCTGACGGGGACCTCAAGGGCTCAGACCCTTACTCATAAACGGATTTGGGGTTCTGTCGAGCGACTGGACTGTACTGTACGCCATGACTCAGGAACAAACAACTCCAACATCAAGACAGACGAAAGATCCCGATGCAGAGCCCACAGTCGGGATGAGAGAGAGATTACTCAAAGGCTCGAAACAAGAATCCCGGCATTCTTACCAACTGCTAGGCCATGGACCCAGTCTCGAATCTTAGCTCCCGAGTTTTGCGTCCCGACTCTGTCAAGCCGGTCGAGAAAAAGAGCGAGAAAAGTCGGAGCTCGTCCGATTTTCCCGAAGAATTCCCGAGTCAAGTGCCAGTCAACACCCAGTTTGCAGGCTTCCAGATCGTCAAACAGACGGAAACGTGGACGTCAAAGACGCTGATCCAAGATCCCAAGGTCGCACAACATCTTCTCGAACAATTCCTCAAACTCTATTCCTCGCTTCGGTGGCACAGACGCTATTTGCTGACAGACGGTCGTGCGACTCCTCTCCTGAGTGCTGAGCCTGAGCGAGCGAGTCAGTCCACTTGCGAATAAGAATGTTTATCCGGGGAACCCCATCAGCTCGGCTTTTGGAGTGGACCGCGGAAATTAGCAGCCACTAGACACGGAAAAACTGGCGAATCGGCAATGGGGGGCTGGCGCTGCAACACAGTGGCCTGGTAAGCAGCCCTTTCGGTGCCCTGGCAGTTTCATGTGGAAGGGTGAGATCGCTCGCTCGCTCATAATAAGAATCTGGGGATTATTCGCATTGACCCCAGACGAACGTTGGAGTTGTCGGGCGCAGCTAACGCAAAATACTCACCGGGAGCGAGGACGGAGATTGAGCCTTGACTGGGGCGATTTGGTCCGTGGAGACTTTTCTCTCCAGATCCCCGCAACACCACAACTTCAAGCCTTTCGAGCGCGACACACGAGGCGCTGCCACGGTGGCGCTAGCGACCCAATTCGCGAGGAGTCCAGTTCCAGCTGTTTGCGTTGCACTGATCCTTGGATTTGATTGATCGTGACGTGCATCGCGAGGAAGAAAATTGCGCTCAGGACTCTTCTTGAGTGCGATCTTGTTTTGTCTTCCCCGGCTCGCCAAGACTACTTGACCACAGCGCCAAGAGCTTTAGCTGCTCCTGCCGGCTTGTCGTCGGCTGTGAAGAACTGCATCACTTGCCGTTTTGCCGTCAACTTTCCTCGGCCGCTCTATGCTACTAAGCATCGCATAATCCAGTTTTTTATTTGGATGTCAATCTGGGTGAAGAGGCGGCGGCCGTGAAACCGACTCATTTGACGTGCTCACGTGCGTCTCCAGATTCGGCCAGGCCCGAGCGAACCCTCGGCTCAGCTAATTCTGGAACACTCAAGGACTGCCTGTGTGGCGATTCGTCGGATTAATTTGGCACCCTATTGGCAGGGTTACATTCAGGGATCCAGCCTTAGCGAAGGGTAGCATCCACTGTAGCAGAGATGATACCCAATAATAAGACAAGGCTCATCTCGAACCAGAACAATAATAATAGCGAAAATTTGGCGAACCAGACAACCAACAAAGAACAGACCTCGACAGAGCTGACAGGCTGCTTTCTGGCCAGCAGGTCGACTCCATGCCGGGGAGATGGATCAGAAAGGCAGACCACGTGGTTGGCCAGTTTTCCGCCTTTCTCCGCCCCCTGCCCGGTCTGGCCAATCAGGGCAGAGCTCGGGTCTTGGCATCAAGTGCGCCTTCTGGTGCCTTTCAAGCTCCATTCCGAGTGTCACTTCGGCGCTGGGCCGAGTCTCTGTATGGCCAGCGCCGTTTAGCTTGTCTTGCGCCACCCCTAAATTCGATTCCTCTGCCGTTCCATGCACCGTCTGCGCTGGCGATGGTCAGGGAGCACATCTGTGACAGATTCCCTGCACGAGAGCGAATGCAACCTATCAGCACGGACAAAAGTCGCCCCCAGACTCATTCTATTGGTCATGCACTCCAAATCTGGTGTCTTCTCCGCTCCTCCGCACTGACTGTCTCGCTTCCAAGTTCCAGCTGGGGACACAGAGATGTGAAGGCAAACCATCAACTCCGGTCCCCTCTGTGGGGACTCTCCGCTAATTCAGCGACGGCGTGAAAAAAAAATGTCAGCTTGCTCTTGCCGTGCGAGGCCGTGGAGCCGAATTATTGTCTGGTGCATTCCCCGTGGGCGAGAGTCCCGGGGACCCGGTCTGTCCTCCTCAGCCGATGCTCTGATTCAGGCGTTGGGGAAGCCGCGACGGCCTGAAAAATTCCGCTCGTCGCGCATTGAGCACATATCCCTGCTCGGGCTATAAAGTCTCTGCATTTCCCCTCCTTTTCCTCCTTCCTCTTCGTCCATCCCCTCTTCTCTTGAGATCGTCCTCCCCCGCTAACTCTTCGATTCTCTTGACGATCCCTCGTCCTCTTCCACCTCACCTCCTTTCCTGTCATAGAAGGCATTGCTTTGCTTAGACTTTTGCTTCACTCGTCATGGCCGATGGAGTTGTTGCCGGTGGCAGGGTTGAAGCCCCTGTCACCTGGAAGACGTACATGATGTGCGCCTTCGCTGCTTTTGGTGGTATCTTCTTTGGATACGATTCCGGTTACATCAACGGTGTCATGGCTATGGACTACTTTATCCACGAATTCACGGGCAAGGTATGTAGACCTTCTTCTTGTTTGTGTTACTGCCAGGCTAACCTCTCTTCTACGCTCAGAACAAGGAAGACTACCTCGATAACCCCGACCAATTTGTCATCTCTTCGTCCAACAAGTCCCTGATCACCTCGATTCTCTCCGCCGGTACCTTCTTTGGTGCCATCATTGCCGGTGACCTTGCCGATTGGTTCGGTCGTCGCACTACTATCATCAGCGGTTGCTTGATCTTCATGGTCGGTGTCGCCCTGCAGGTCGCCTCTACCACCGTTGCCCTGCTTGTCGTTGGCCGTCTGATTGCCGGTTTCGGTGTCGGTTTCGTCTCCGCCATCATTATTCTCTACATGTCCGAGATTGCGCCCCGCAAGGTCCGTGGTGCCATCGTCTCTGGATACCAGTTCTGTGTCACCATCGGTCTCATGACTGCTTCTTGCGTCGACTACGGCACTCAGAACCGCACCGACTCTGGCTCGTACCGCATCCCCATCGCCATCCAGCTGGTCTGGGCCATCATCCTGGCCGTCGGTCTCTTCTTCCTGCCCGAGTCGCCCCGTTACTACGTGCGCAAGGGTGACCTGACCAAAGCTGCCGAAGTGCTTGGCCGCGTCCGTGACCAGCCCACCGACTCCGACTACGTCAAGGAGGAACTTGCCGAGATCGTTGCCAACAACGAGTACGAGTTGACTGTCATCCCCCAGGGTGGCTACTTCCAGACCTGGGCCAACTGCTTCACTGGCAGCCTCTGGACTCCCAACAGCAACCTGCGCCGCACCATTCTTGGTACCTCTCTCCAGATGATGCAGCAGTGGACTGGTGTCAACTTTGTCTTCTACTTCGGTACCACCTTCTTCACCAATGTATGTATTGCCTTTCTTTTTTTTTCCCTGCGAGGCAACTTGACTAACTTGCAAAACAGCTTGGAACAATCAGCGACCCCTTCCTGATCAGTATGATCACTACCATCGTCAACGTCTTCTCCACCCCCATCTCATTCTGGACCATGGAGAAGATTGGTCGTCGCCCTCTCCTTCTCTGGGGTGCCCTGGGCATGGTTGTCTGCCAGTTCATCGTTGGAATTGCTGGCGTCGTTGACGGCACCAACAACAGCGTCGTCAGCGCTCAGATTTCCTTCATCTGTATCTACATCTGTACGTCCCTTGGTTCACTCCTGCTGCCTGCGAACTGAACTAACCATCACGCAGTCTTCTTTGCCTCTACCTGGGGTCCTGGTGCTTGGGTCGTCATTGGCGAGATCTACCCTCTGCCCATCCGTTCCCGCGGTGTCGCCCTCTCTACTGCCTCCAACTGGCTCTGGAACTGCATCATCGCCGTCATCACCCCTTACATGGTCGACGCTGACAAGGGTAACCTCAAGTCCCGCGTCTTCTTCATCTGGGGCTCCCTGTGCGCCTGCGCTTTCGTCTACACCTACTTCTTGATCCCTGAGACCAAGGGTCTTACCCTGGAGCAGGTCGACAAGATGATGGAGGAGACCACTCCCCGCACTTCCTCCAAGTGGAAGCCTCACGGCACATTCGCTGCCGAGATGGGCTTTACCGACAAGAATATTGCCACGACTGTCGAGGATGTCGCCCAGAAGGCTTAAGCCTCTGGATCAACCATTATGCCGCATTCACGAGTCTGAATGCGGCTTTACATTAATATAGTTCTGAATTTCCGCCTATGAGGGTATTGCATATACCATAGCTATGTATCATGTCAGACAATGCTGATGCTTTATGCCGAATGAAGATTAATATATACTCTTACTTTCCTGATTATGTATCCCTTGTAATTTTCGAGAAAATGGTCGCGAACGTCCTCTGGTCTTTCCTCCAAGCTTCAAAGTCCCTCGTAGTTTTACATTTGGAAGTTCAGCACATCGCTCGGTTTCCCTGTAACATCGCTCGAACTAGGCATTCTATTCATGACATTCCTATCTTGGTTGGTAACAAATGGATAATTTGCCAGGAAATTCGTAGGTCAAGTCCTGCCCTAAACCCGTAGCCACAGCCGTTGGATCAACCAGGACTGTAATACAATTACTATCTACTAATATTAGGAGCAAATGGGACACTTAGTATAGCTGGGTAGATAGTTGAATGATGCAAGGAAGCATCGAGCGAGGAGCTGGGGCAGGGGCCCGGGGGAGAGGAGGGCGCGGAGTGGTAGCCCCTATTTCCCTTAGGGCTACGTCGGTAGGTAGGTAGGTACGGAGACAGTATGGATCAGGGGGAACAGCGGAGTTGAGCCGCAAGAAAAGCGGGGGTTCAAGTGACGTGACGACAGATGGAGATGATGAAATACATACATGCGCGGCTTATTGAAACGACACCTCAAACTGGCACATACATATATATATATACTAGTAGTAAAATGCGCAATGTAGCCAGGGGACAACCGGAGCCTGAGAGATATCATTACAGGTAATGCAACTACTATACTGTTTTATATATATATATATAGTCCAATAATGATAGACCCGCAAGGCGAGTTCCAGCTATAGTCTGTATATATGTAGCAACCATCTTACCCAGCCGCAAACGTACTCTTCTTCCGCAGCGCAGCCCCGTACCTCCAAAGGAAGATCGGCGCCGGAACACCCAACCCCAGCGAGATAAACCCCAGCAGACTATTCCCCCACCCAAAATGCAGCGCATCATACATATACGGCGCGAAGAGCGGGAACGCGAACCCGCACAGCGAGCGCATACACGCCGTGGCCGCCAGCGCGCTGGCCGCGAACCGCGTGTACGAGTCGATCATATATGTCTGCGCGCACTGGAAGGTGATGATGGTCCCCATGCCGAAGATGGCTGCGCCGATGTTCGGCGCGATCCAGTGGACTTGCTTCTCGCCTGTCCAGCCGTAGATGAACAGCCCTGCGGGCGTGAGGAACGCGGCGACGTAGAGCAAGGGGACGCGGAATTCGGGCTGGCCGACGTTGTTGTTTCGGGCCTTGAGGCGCCGGTAGATGCGGTCGTTGAGCGGCGCGCAGACCTGGGAGCCCAGCCAGAAGCCTAGGCCCAGGGAGATGTAGTTTAGTCCGCCGATTCCTGTGGACTCGTTGTAGTAGGCTTCGCCGGTCCAGAGGGTGGGAAAGGTCGAGAGGACGAGGTACATGATGCCGTACATGTAGGCGAGGTAGAGGGCGATGGCTTGGACGATGGGTTGCGTGGCTAGGAGGCGGAAGGGCCGGATTAGGGCTGTGCGGAGGATTTGTGAGAGGGGCTTGTCGGCCCGCTCGGCTTCGGTTTGGTAGGCTGGGTCGTTGGTTTCCTTACGGAGTGTCTTGGCGCGGTTGCTGAGGATTTTCGGGGCGTATGTCTCTTTGAGCAGGAAGAGGCCGGCCACTTGGATGGCCCCGTCGACGATCGAGGTTGCGTAGAACACCCAGCGCCAGGTTGTGTTTTCGGCAATGAAGCCGCCGGCTATAGGGCCTACGGCTGGGCCAAGGAGGGGAGCCAAACTGTAGATTGCGATGCTTTTACCTCTCTGCTCCGGCTTGAAGCAATCTGATAAAACCGCGCCGCCGACCTAGTGATGTTAGTGTTGGCCTTATATTGTTAGGGTTGAGTGGACATACCGCTAGCGGAGCACTGCCACCTAGGCCTGCAAAGAATCGGCACACAATCATTTGCACCTTGGTTTGCGAGACACCGCATCCGATGTTAAAAACGAGATAGAATAGGTTTGCCAGCTGTAGAACGATGACTCTTCCGTATATTTCAGAGAGGGGCCCGAGAAACAGCGGGCCCACGGCGTATGCCAGGACGAAGACGGAGAGTGTAAGTTGTGACTCAACAGCATCTGTGATGTGCAGGTCCTTCGCAAGAGACGTAAGAGCGGGTGCTACCATGGATGAGGAGACCGGGGAGATAAACGTAAAGCACGACACCATGATAACAATCGACCACTTTCTGCTCATCGGCCAATTTTTGGGGTTATCAGGATCATCCGGTCCATTCCACGTAACCTGAAGCGAATTAGTACGATCGATACAGATATTGCAAGACCACGACATACAAGTTTAGTATATACCGCAGCCCCTGAACCAGCTGTTTGTGATTTCTCCAGGTCAGTGGCCGGATCAGCCCTGTTAGCCTCCAAATCAAGGTCTTTCTCGTTTACAACTCCATCTCGAACTTCGAGAGCCGCATTGACACCTTTATCATCACTATTCTCCTGCGGCTCGTCGATACTGTCGTCTTCACCGTGGTAGACAGAGTGGTCATCAAGGTGACGCGCTGAATAGATCCTGCGAATCTCCACAGATCGTGGCCGTGAACTTGATCTCGCGCGGAGAGAGCTAGCAATCGAGCCGAAGCGTGATCGACGGCCCGAACGTGTGGATTCGGAATCTGTACTCAACGAGGACAGAGACTCGGGTCTGGCAACTTCGGGCGCATTTTCATGTTGAGGCTGGTGTTCATGATGATCTGACATGGCCGAGAGAGTGCAGAACCGCTTATCACCTGGGTGGAGTGGGATACGGTTGCTCGACAGGGAGGGAGGGGGAGGGGCAACGGTTTTATATCAAGGCAAATTATCATGCAGATCGCATAAAGTGACGCAGAGGCGCATAAAAACTGGAAAAGATTCCGGCGATAGAGCCATCTTAACACCGACCAGATGGAAAAGTGGGAATCGAGATGCTGGTTTCTTTGTTGCCATTGGCCGTCACGAAAGCTTGACTTGTTCAGGTTGGGTCTTTTCTCCACGCCTGGACCTTGAGAGAGTGCACACTAGGCAGGCGGAAAATTCTGTCTGGTCGCTGGCGAGCGGTCTGAGCCGTCAACAGATGCCCCAGAAGGGCCACGCCCCCGGGGTGCAGACCGGATTTGAGCATTCTGCAGGATGTGATTGGATGGCTGCCGATGTTGAGGAGGAGAAAAGTTGGAAATTTCCGGATCTTCGGCACGATAAAGTCACGTGAGGAGTCGAGATGCACTTGCATGACAGTTTTTTCTGCAGTACCTTTGTGATTTATCGCGATAAGACTTTTTGTCCCTGGATACAGGATCCAGTACTCATACCTGAGCCCCTGAAACCATGAACTATCGTTCTTGACCTTGCAATAATGGTCGAAAATCGCATCGCGTGCCGATATCCGGTTCTCGAGGTCTATTTTCATCCCCGGACTTAAAGTTCGCCTGGCTGCTGTGGCTGTGCCGACGACGCACGCCAGTCAGAGTGGAGGCAAATAAGCCACTCGCTTCAGTCAAGCATACAACGTAATTATGCAGTCAACACGAGAACAGATGCAGGGCCAAGGCATTGACACCCGATCCAAGTCTACCGAGAGTTACCGAGAGCCGAGTCCATTCCATGTCAACAATCGATGTCGCGAGAGTTGATTTTAAGCTTTGCCCCCGCCCCCCGATCTCTGAGTTTCCTCGAATTTTTTTCAAGCTTCCCTTCTCACAGAGATTTGTGGGGGGATGGCAGGAGAATGGAGTTCCTGCATTGGACTCGTTTCCGTTCATGAGGCTCCCCGCAGAGCGAGGGATCATAATCTGGAGATTGTGCATCTTCCTCCGGGTGTTCGAAGTTGACACTCCTTTTCCATGCGAGGTTAGGCCTCACCCCTATGAGCTCCACGCAACAACGAGGGGAAACAGGCCGCCCCTCATAGCGCATGTCTGCCACGGGTGTCGCGCTGTTGCGTTTGCGAAGGGCGACATTGAGGACCCGATTGATCAGTCGCGTTGGCCGCGGTGGCTCAGCCCTTCATTGGACATCGCGGTCCTGTATAGATAGATACTCTCTTCAATGAGTACTATGAATATGATTTTAACGCCAGAGTTAAGGGCGCATACTGATCGATGCAGAGAGCCAGGTGGGAAATCTTCATGTGTCCATGCCTATAACTTTGACCCTTTTGGACAAAGATCCCCAAAAGCTTTTTGCACTCTATACCTACCTTTAAACAAGGATCCGTGCTGTTCGCACACAATAGGATAGATCCATCCTACCAGTAATCATTGCACGGAATTTATATATCTAACTCCGATAATCCCCGGCGATTTGCTTACGTCCTCTTTGGTACCTATATTTATATAAGGTTGATATCATCCTAACGCTCGGATACCCAAGTCTCCATGACGGTTTATGCAGAAAACGCTTACGCCACGCTAGCCTTGCCGAAAGCTATCTACGTATGTGGGTTCGGCAATACCGGAAACTCTGAGTGGAGGTCTATTTATACACTTGAGGACCCATCATCCGCTTATGCTCTCATACAGGTCCCCGAATCTTGATAAAGTTCCACCAAATGATCGTCGGAAACATAGCGGGACAGCAGCAGCCTTGGTTGCAGTTCTTTGATGGACTTGGTATCTCAACATCCCGATACATACCCTTTGTTTTAAAATCTGCGAGGGGGAACGGACGTTAACC
This sequence comes from Aspergillus ustus, assembly GCA_000812125.1. Lineage (NCBI taxonomy): Eukaryota > Fungi > Ascomycota > Eurotiomycetes > Eurotiales > Aspergillaceae > Aspergillus > Aspergillus ustus. The sequence goes on from JOMC01000151.1 coordinate 13,823, forward strand.
CAAGTGTCGATTCTGAAATACTCAACAAATGTCGCTTCGTCTCATCCGCTCATCTCCTTTCGCCCTTCTGCTCAACCCCCTCGTGGCTCAGCTAACACCATGCAGGCCAGAACTGCCGCCTCTCTCGAGCCCAGTCCACCAGCTCCCCTGAGTCTTCCTGGTGTTGTATCTGAACAATACTATCCTGTACAGTATACGTCCCGCAGCCAACGAACGGAGACCACTGCGCAGGAGAAAGCGGCAGTGCATCTAGGATAGGTGCCTAGCCACCCCACTGGGTTACAGGGGTGCTCTGTCAGTCAGTCACCGGATGAGAGACCCAATACTGACCCCTTGTCGGAGATCATAGACGCGCCCCACCGGACAAGCAAGCTATAGAACATGCCCTGGCCGGATATACCTTTCCAGGTTTTATATTATTTAATTGACATCATGATCACTCCAACAATTTGTTGATAACCACTGTCCTTAAGTCACTCTGACACTATGCGCCATTTGTTTGCTTGCGCATGTGTGGGGCAAATAGCTGATCAACTTTGTATCAGGCTTCGGTAGCTCGGAATTCGGTGGCTCGGCGAACCGCCGGGGATCTCCGAAGGTTTTTTTTTTTTCCCACGCAGAGTCGGCCATATCGGTGAAACGAGCTGCAACAAGGCGAGAAGATTCAGGCAAAATCAAAAATATGACCTCAACACAGGGGGCGCCTAGAAGTAAATTACATCAATAATACGTTTAATGCTATATACACAAGGTTCGCAAGGCCCACAGCCAAATGACAGCCCCATATGTATAGTATATACTATGACATCGACCATGTTGCACCGAAGTAGGAAAGTCGAACGGCATCTTTAGAATATGGAGTAAACAAGAATGCAAAACAACGGCGCTCTGCACCGGCTGGTTTCCGAAATATCGTTTCCGATAGAGTTCAAGAAATCCACCGAGCCCGGTGGCGGCGGGAGCGGCGTTGTTTTGCTGATGGGTCATGTAATTCGAAACCCTGTGCGTCGCCCGGGAGATAATCGTTGCTTTTTTGGGATATGGACTGAATGAAGCAGGGGATAAACGCCTGCATCATCGTGGTCAGATAGATCTCATCTTCTTCTCGATTGCACAGCGCTTGGTCACTTCTATCTGACACCAAGACCGCCCTGGGAGATATTATTAGAAGACAAAACATGTGGATGTAAGCAATATCGTTGTTTTTTACATATAGAGATAGTCATCCTTTGATATGCTAGAGTCGATTCCAGCTTCAATCCTGAGGGATAAAAGTATTATGTTAGACATCTTGGTTCACCTGATCCCAGGGAAACAAATGGACTGAATGCGTAGGGGGCTTACTTTGGAATTTCCGCTACCACAATCGTGGGCACAGAGACGTTCTTAATGAGGCTCGATATGAATTCATTTGCGGGCATACATTGTTGTTCAGGCCTGTTATTCAGAGCAGTATGCATCCCATCAATATAACAAAACTGCAAAGGACTCCTCTCATGGTTGCTGCCTAGTATACTATTCAATTTATTATTAGAGCCATGTATGTCCAGGTCCGCGAGGTCAGGAAGGCTTACTTACATGTTGCTTTGCCCATCAAAAGTAACAACAGTGGCCGTGATGACAATCTTTCCCTCCTGCGAAGACCGACATTCATGGTTTCCATGCAGGAAAAAGTATCTTATGGAGCCTTGGCCACCAGAGTCAAACAGCATCATGCCCAGGTTCTCGTCAGTATAGCTCAGAAGAAAAGTGCACGCGAAGCGGGCATGCTGAGGGGGTAAGATGTAACCTCCTGTCAGAGTGTGTGCCGTCGAGCCGTATTTAAGGGTGCCTTCGTGTGCATATGGGGGTTGGTGGGGGCCTAATGCAGCGTGGTCTCACTAATTATGCACGAATATACACGGTGAACACATCGGAACTGACTCGGTCCGACGGTTGAAGGGATTCATTCCCAGATGGGTTGATTTCAGAGGCTCCAGTATGGCGGTATCACCTTGACCGCCCAAATCCGGCAATGGGTGCCTTGCATACCGATATGGTGGCGAATGTGTCCTTTGGTGACACCGCATCAGGCAGTTGGGTTGGTGACCTATCCGATCCAGTGTATGTTGGAGCCCCGACACGTGGGCGCACCAACCAGCCTTGGAAAAATTGAAGTTATTGCCATGTAGCCGTGGATGTACATAAGCGGAGTCGACGGGCTACCTAACATAAGACATAGTCCCGTTCCGGCGGGTAACCAGCAGGGCACTACTACATACGGCAACAAAGCTTTGGTGGGTTCAAGGTTTGATTTAAAAGAGATATAATTTGATGTACTATTTATATTGAAACCAACAAGAAGATGACCAAATTTCACGCCGAGCGTTTTCGCTTAATTAAAGCTCAGCGCGGAAGCCCATTTCGGTCCAAGAGGCATTCACTTTGTCCTGAATCGCCTGAGGGTAAGAGTGTTTGAAGTCGGCAGCCTCCCAGTCAGCACCGGTGGTATACTCAGTTGGCATCAATGCATCAGAGACCACCTTCCCACCCTGAGCTGGCGAGCCGTTTCCGTGAGACATGTACGGAATCAGGGGGAAGCCACGGACGTCCTCGAAGAAGTACTCGTCGAGGCTCGGGCGGCATCGGGTGGTGAAAGCCCAGATGACGTCCTTGAAATTGTAAACGTCGATGTCTTCGCCGACGAGCACTAGGCGATGAATGGTGTAGCCGGCCTTGTGGCTGAAGACTAGGTCACCAATCTTCCTGCTAAACTCAGCAGACGTGGTGTTCATTTCACGAAGCTTAGCGGTGTCAATCTGAAGCACCACCCAGGTCACAGTGGACTCGAACGGAGACATGGCCTCCTTAACTGGGAGTCCGGCGTCTTTGCAGAGCCGGTGGATCTCAGCAGCAGCGAGAGGTCCAATCATAGTGTGCTAGGAACGAACTGCGTTAGTAAATTGGAAGCTAGCTAGGTATGGATAATAGAAGTAGTCGGCATTTACCGTTTCGTCCGTAAGGCGGCCGCAGTTTGAAACCGGAAGGATGGCACCGTTGCGATAGGTGATCTTGTCAACCTTGTACAGAGGGCACTGGTGCGAGTCGCCGGGGAAAACATAGCTAGGGTCAAGGTCAGCCAGCGTAAAAATCAAAACATGGTTGAAATGGAAAACATACCCGTGCATCTCACCAAACGGTCCCTCGGGGACTGTCTCTGTGATGCTCATAGTACCCTCCAGAACAATCTCGGTATTTGCGGGAACAAGGAGATCGTTAGACTCGCACTTCACAACATCAATAGCGTGACCAGTGAAGGCACCGATGTAACCCGCTTCCGTAACGCCATCAGGAATGGGCATACTGGACGCCATGATGGCAGCAGGAGGAACACCGAAGCAAAGAGACCACGGGACATCCTTGCCGATGGCCTTCCACTTTTGCTGCATCTGCCAGATGTGCTGAGGCGGGATAACCAGTCCAGTAAGATGATTCTTATCATAAACCATAGCGCGAGCAATAGACCAGTTGGTCCATTCGCCGTCGGGGGATGAAATGACGTGCATGCCGTAGGTCTGGATGTACTTGCCACCATCGGACTGATGCAGAAGAGGAACGGGAAGCTTGGTAAGGTCGAATTCTCCGTCATTGAGAATGTTCTCCTTGCAGGGACCGGTAGGGACGGTGTTGGGAGGAATAGGCGTCTGGTGCGCAGCTGACATCATCTTGTCCAGGATTTCCTTCATACCGGCAGTTGGGGGAAGAGCCAAATGACGCGCCAGACGGCCATAGCGAGTCTTGGGATCCTCTCTCAAGGAGTTAGGAGCACCCAGAATCCGGAAAAGACCGTTATCCGCACCCTTGAGATTGTTGAAAAGAGGAGCCTTATCGTTTGTCTCGCAGACTTTGCGGATAATGGCGCCGGCCTCGAGATCGGGATCGATCTCACGATCAATTTCGACCAGGTCATTGTCCTTCTTCAGTGCCTCCACATAAGAACGAAAGTTCATATGCGGGAGATCTTGGACTGAAGGGTCCTGCTTGTTCTGCTGGTGGGGAGGCATGAGGTCAAACGAACAGTTAGGAGTATAAAATATAGAGAGGAACCTTATGAGCAATTGAGAATGGTCGGGAGTAGTCCTGGTGGGAGAGAAGGCATATTTATACTCCACGACTGACGTCGAGCAGCTGGAAGACGCCACTAGCCTGTCTACCAACTCAGACTACTGTCCTGCCCTTCTCCCCACCGGGCCGGACCTTTTGGGATCTACATTTACTTTGAAAACTCGGAAGGCGATTGTATCTCGGATCTCGGGGCTTCGGGTTCCAAGTTGCGGCAACATGCTGCCTACTCCGAAGTTCCACGCCAATGATGTGTACGTCACATTCTACCTAAAGAGAAGATCTCGACCGAATACTTCCCAGGTCCAAAGTTTGCTTTTGTGAACTGCTTTGCATGGCCGGCCGTGCGCGGCTACCTAAGTCGAGTTCTTATTTCGGAATGATTGCATTATAGAGCCAGGGTCACATTGATAGGAGATATGGAACTTGGGACGGGACAAGATATAGAAATAATGCTATGTAGTTTCAAGACCTCTCCTTTTTTATTAATTCGTCTGGTGCTTAGATTTTGGATGCCAGCGTATGAGCGTTTTATAGACGCTGTCACCGTACCAAACTTAATGGACTTGATTCCACTCAGCATTGGAGGTGTCCCATTCTATCAACCTGTAATAGAGCTTAGCATTCCTCATGCAGGAGCATAGACTTGGTTCAGCCTCTTACTTTTGTTCGTAAATATCGCAAAAGTTCTGGGCTTTATTTCCCCCGGATGTTGGGTCGGGAGGTCATCCCATCCGAACGGAACCATAGGAACCCTCTCTTTCACAGTGATCTCTTTATGGGGATCCTTCAATTGACTTAAATTTGAACTCATGGCACCTTTCTTGAATGCATACTAACTGATGGATGCTCTGGTGATTATGATTTTAAGCTTCCTCGCAAAGATGCCGACCTTTCCACAAATTCCAAAACCGTTGGATACCTTCTGCTCTGGCGAGGTGGGTTTGCATTGGGGCCTCGGGGTCTCGGAGCTACTCGGAACTGGGAAGGACCCCTATTAATTTTATAATCTTATTATAGATTTTAGAATATTATATTCATTTATATATAAAATTTAATATGGTTCTAGACCGTCCGAATACACCTCTTCAAATACTCCTCCACCCTCTGTACATCCTCCAGCGCCGCAATCGTGCCGATATACCCATCGGGCCGTACAACCGCGATCGCGCCCTTACTCTCGTCGACACCGTAGATCTTGTATACGTCGTCGGAGAGCGCGTAGCCGCTGTAAAAGCGCATTTCCGACTGCTGTTTCAGCTCGTGGGGAAGGTCGCGCCACATGAGGTTCTCTTTTTCGAGGCGCGGGTGGATGACGACTTGCTCGACGACTGTGGGTGGGAACTGTGGGATGATTGAGGAGCCGAGGGTTTTGAGGGTCTGGGCGGATGTTCCTTGCGGGTTGAGGAGGTCGGAGGATGTGAGGACGAGGATGCGGAAGCGGCCGGTTGAGAGGAAGTCTGTTTTTCTCGTTAGCAAGCCTGTATGTATTATTGGGTTAAGATGAGAAGATGGAGGAGGTACCGTCTTGCAGATCGCGCTTGTTTCCGTCTGCGACTCGCTTGACTCGGACGTTGAGCAATCGCCGTCCGGGATAGAGGATTCCCTGTAGGTAATCTGTGCCCGTGATGGGGTTCATCTCTACTGTCTTGTCGACTGTGATGTTCTCTGGGTATTCAATACCACAGCCGCTGGTGAACCCGTTGCCTGTGCTGAAGACCTCGAGGAATTGTTCGTGTGTGAGCGCCTTGCCGATGCCGCCTTCAGATCCGATCTTGCCGGAGAACATGGACGAGAAAGCGCGGTCAAAGTCGATCAGCTGCTGCGCGATTGTATGGCGCTCTTGGTGGTATGTGTCGAGGACTGGGTCTGATTTTGCAGTCTGAAGCGGGCCAGGTGTCAGGCCGTGGAGGGAATAGATGAGCTTCCAGGCGAGGTTGTAGGAATCCATCATCGAGACGTTCATTCCTTGGCCGGCCTATGTAGTTAGTATCACTCATCAAGTGAGCTAGCGAGAAACATACCTTGGGACTGTGTGTATGGCAGGCATCACCGGCAATAAACACCCGGTTGACGCCCTTCGAGTCCTTGACGGTAAACTGCCCAGAAACCCGCTGCCCAATCTGATAAGCGGCCCACCAATCCACCGCTCCATCCTGCTTTGGTTTGATATAGTACGGCTTGAACGCCTCGGCCGCATGCTGAAAGATGCCCTCCAGCGTAACCTGCGCCCTGCGCTCCTTCGCACCCTCCTTAGTCTTCTGATCATCCCCAGCCTCAATCTCATCCTCCGGAACCTGAACGTACAACCTCGTCAGGTAATCACCAGTGACAATCCTCTCCCGCGGGATAACCATGACCGACCCGGCGGGAGAATGAATCGCGCACCGCCGCCGGATATCCGGGAAATCCGTATCGATAACCAGATCAACCACGCCCCAGATATGATCCGTCGACTCGCCCTCGAGATGTAGACCCATACAGCGACGAACAACAGAATGCGCGCCGTCCGCACCAACGAGATACTTCGAGCGCACGGAATACCGCACCTTCATGCCCAGTTTATTCACAACCTCGACGTGCGCAACGACGGGGAAGTCGGGGTCCCCTTCCTCGTCGATCTTCACATCGAGCAGCTTCGTGTTCCGCTGCACGCCGCGCTTCGAATACCGTAGCAGATCCGTCTCGAGAATGCGCTCGATGCGTCCCTGGTGGATCGTAACCTCGTGCTGGAACCGCGCGGGTACACTGACGTCCGGCACGATCGACGTGCGCTCGATGACATCGCCGTCGCCATCCTGGTTTCCGTTTGGGTTCTTCTTCCCCGTCGGGTTCCAGAACGCGACTTCCTCCATGTGGCAACCATCATTTAAGATCTCATCAGCGAGGCCCAGCGACTTGAGGACCTCGAGCGTCCGCGGCTGCAGACCATCGGCTTGGCCCGATTTCAGTGTACCCGGTTTCGCGTCGACGCAGAGCAGCGACGAGTCGTCGAGTCCGTAGCGCGCGAGGAGGAGGTTGAGCATGAGCCCCGCGGGGCCTGCGCCCACGATGACGACTTCATATTTGTTTTGCGCGGGCGCGTCTGGGTGGAAGTCGTGTTTGGGGAAGGCGGGGGAAAGGCGGGGTAGAGGCGGTGCGAAGGAAGGGAGCACGCGCAGTTCTCGCGACGAGGCCGAGAATTCGGTGAAGACGGGCATTATAGGATAAGAACAACACCAATGACAAAGTGTTAATTAGTGGTCGGTGTTGTGGGAAATGATGATTGATTGCTCAGTAAAGATTTGAAGCGGCTGATATAATAATAATTATAGGACGATCGCCCGGGCCCGGAGAAACCCCCACACGCAATTAAGAATGAATTATTAAGGTCTGACTGATTTGCCCACTTCCGCAGCTTTATATCCGAGTTCGAGGATTTATCGAGGTGGCCACAGAATGTGCCGTACTCGTACTCCAGGGAGTGTTCGGGGATGCGTTCTCCGCCTGCCTAGAGGCACTAGTTGATGCTTGCAGGGGTGTGACGCAGCGATGGTTGGGGAATTGTTTCCTGGGCTTGGAGCTACCATGAGCCGCCTAGAAGCGTAGGAGATCAGTGATATTCGTAAGTTACAAGGAGGTGTAGCGATTTATAGGCATAATGGTCATTTACTCGAAGTAAATTGGACATGGTCTTAGTCGAGAAGACTCCCGCTCAACAGTTTGATCACTATGGTTTTTGCGTGGCTTGTCTGTATTAGCAAACCCCTTGCGGCAAAAGAACACTATGGAACTCGCTACAACCTGATATTCTAAATTCGCCTGCGTCGATCATAGCCTCCATGCTCACACCAGGAGTTCCATTTGTCAGCGGCGTGTTCTCATCATTTGATGTTTACTCCTGATCTATTTCAGTCCTGAGATGGCGAGTCGAAGCATGACGGAAATACGGATATGTGCCGGATGTGTGGAAGTGCCGGAGAATTTCCTGGACAGCAACCTGGAGCCGACACGCGTTCTAGCCAGTCGAGTAACATACCCCGCATCCAGATTACTTCTAGTAGTGGGCTTTTTTTGGGAAGTTGGTTTCTCACCGGTTGAACTGAGAGACCAAGAGCCATTTTTGACGGTTGCCGTTATCGCACTCGAGCACAGTCCTGGAACACTGACCGAGAACACTAAGGTCGCCAATGGCACTTTTTAAGCGGAAAAGGTCGACTGGCTAGGTGCAAGGACTAGCCAATCAGAGCGCTTGTAAATGACTAGTTTTCACAGTGCTCGCACTGGCCAACTTGGAGAGCGACGGCTGAGCCCTGGGGAAGAGAGCTCTGCTATCATGACTACTACAGGGTACTACTAGAATCAGATGACCAGCTACAGAATAATTTAGCGAAGCGCCATACCTGCCTTACTCCAATTCCAAGCCTGAAGGATTACATACTCCGTATGCACCCCGCCTTTTGCGCTTGGGGTTCGTTGGGGGATTTCCGAGTCAGAACCAAATCTCCAACTCCAGGCAACCTATTCGCCAATTCTAACACCAAGCATGTTTGATTCAATTTCATGATGAAACGGTCATCATACTCTGTGCTCCGGAGTAAGCACTAGTTGTTTTAATAACATCAAAGTTCCAAACGTTCATGCTGGGGGTTTTCCGGCTGACATCGCGTGCCTCGTGGCACGGCATAATTCCGCCCTTCTGGTTGATCTAGGGACAGACCCAGACACCCAGATGCGGTAACCCGAGGTGCGTCTCCTTGCATACTACGTCACAAAGGTCCTCGAGGAATCGTCTGGTTCGTCTTACATGCCTTATGCTGTGCGAGTTGACAGAAGCACGTTTCCTTCCCGCAGGTCTGTATCACACTGGTTGGATTGGTCGAAGTGGACGGTGGACGGTAGACGGTAGACGTAGTACTGCAGCAGTATCACAACACATAACCCCTCTTTGCTTCGAGGGAGCCGGCTAGCCAGCCCCTGTTCCTGTATCATGGGTTACTTCAGCGTTGTCTCCATCACGACTCCATGTCCAGGCTTCCCTTCTTTTCCCCCGCAATGGAGGCAAAGGGGGAATTCCTGACCTCGGGGCCCTCGCATTTGGAACCGAGGGTCCACCCTGCAACCCGCAGATTCGCACTGCAACTCCAAGCGCCTCACTCGACGAGACATCCTTTCAACGATGATAACAGTCAAGTGTAATGACAGTGGATCCGACATGCCTAAAACCGGCCTCCAAGATCCAGTGTGCTCTCGGGGAGGTCAACCCCAAGGCTCACGGGGAGGAGATTAATTGCACGTTTGGCACAACACAGGCCCTTGGGAAACCCGGAGACTCCGCACTTTCATATGGTTCGGGTCCAGCTGGTCCACTTTGTATCCAGCGAGCGCGCTACATCTCTTCCCTCGGGGAGGAAGCTTCTCTTCGCGGGTTCCTATTTTTCTCACAAATATCTCCTGATCTTGACTTTCTTCCAACTCTTTTGGTATTTATAAACAACGCTGTTCTTCTTTGGAACATTTGTGTTTTTGGGTTTGAGTTTTCGCAGGCCCAAATCTACTTTTTATCCATACTCAGACGCCGCGCGTGTTGCAAGCAGCCATGATGAAGCGTCTATCCCGTGTCCTGGGCCGCAGCACCTCAGATCCCAAGGTTCAGCAGGCTGAATATGCAGCGCAATTCCCCGTGGTACAGAAAAACGGCGTTGAAGTCGCAACGGCGCAGGTGACGCCGGCTGAGCCCTGGATTCTGGAGGAGCGCCCCATCGACGCGGAGCGGCCAATGAGGGTTGTTGTTATCGGCTCTGGGATCTCAGGAATCATCGCCTCGATCCGTCTCCGGCAGAGAATCGGCAAGCTCGATCTCTGTGTCTATGAGAAGAACGCGGATATCGGCGGGACGTGGCTGGAGAATCGGTACCCGGGGTGTGCTTGTGGTATGTCTTTGAAAACAGCTGGCGGGTGGCGGTTCCAAGAGACTAACTTCGCATAGATATCCCCGCGCACACATACCAGGCTACGTTCGAGCCGAACAAGGAATGGTCGACGTTCTACGCCGCCGCGCCCGAGATCCACAAGTACTGGAAGCGCGTGTCGGATAAGTACGGCTGCGAGAAGCACATCAAGTTCAAGCACCAGGTTGTAAGTGCGACCTGGGATGCTACACAATGCAAGTGGAACTTGCAGATAAAACAGACCGACAGCGGCGAGAGCATCGAAGACACGTGTGATGTCATAGTCTCGGCTAGCGGTGCGCTGAATGAGTGGAAGTGGCCTTCTATTCCGGGTCTGCATGATTTCAAAGGTAAATTGCTGCATAGTGCGTGCTGGGACGAGAGTTATGATTATAGCGTATGTTGCATGGTACACGGCACATTGGATCGAACTGCATGGGCTAATGTGTGGTATAGGGCAAGAGAGTCGCAGTTATTGGAAACGGGTCTAGTGGTATTCAGATTGTGCCTGGCATGCTGCCCAAGGTCACGCATTTGGACCACTATATTCGAGGAAAGACGTGGCTGGCACCGACCTTTGCGCGCGAGCAGATCGACAAGCGCAATTCAGAGCTTGAGAACTGTGAGTCCCTATTAAGTTAGCGATAAAAAACTCGCGCTGACCCAGGACAGTCTCATTTACGCCGGAGGAGATTGAGACTTTCAAGAAAGACCACTCGGCCTACCAGAAGTTCCGCAAGGGTACGGACACCTGTTCATACGAAAGCTTGAGCATTCACTGATCTGTCACAGAGATTGAAAAGGAGCTACAGTCAGTACACGGTTCGACCCTTGTCGGCACCCCGGAGCAACTCGGAACCACAGCGTTCTTCACGGAGAACATGAAACGCCGGCTCCGACGGAAGCCCGAGCTGGCCGACGACCTTATGCCGGCATTCCCGCCAATCTGCCGTCGCCTGACGCCTGGACCTGGGTACCTCGAGGCCCTTACCGACGACAAAGTCGACGTCATCTCAAGCCCAATTGTCAAGATCGTCGAGGACGGCGTTGTCACAGCCGATGGCAAGCACCACCCCACTGACGTTGTCGTCTGCGCCACAGGCTTCGATACGACATTCACACCGCGATTTCCCATTACCGGAGAGAAGGGCCTATCCCTGGCCAAACGATGGGAGGAGACACCAGAGAACTACCTCTCTCTCGCGGTAGATGGATTCCCCAACTACTTTATCTGCCTCGGTCCCAACGCGGCTCTGGGTGAGGGTAACCTGCTTCTCCTGATCGAGAAGGAAATCGACTATGTCACGTTCTGTCTGCAGAAGATGCAGCGCGACAACATTCGGGCGATGCAGGTTCGGAAGGAGGCTGTGGAGCGGTTCAGGAAACATTGCGACCAGTACTTCTCAAGGACGGTGTTTAGCCTGGAATGCCGCAGTTGGTACAAGGGTGGCTCATTGAACGGGCGGATCACGGCGCTATGGCCTGGTAAGCTGCTGGCACCAACTCGCAGGAGTGTCGAATGACACACTAACAAGGATCTAGGATCTTCGCTCCACGCCATGAAAGCTCTTGCTCACCCGCGGTGGGAGGACTATACATACGAGTATGTGAACGACAACCCCAATGGCTGGATTGGCGATGGGTGGGCAGAGGACGAGCTGAACAAGATCATCAACGTCGACTACCTGGATGACGACCAGGTTGACTTTCCCACGGCTGTGTTTGCAACGGCGATTGAGAGCGTCAAGGAGCATGCCAACGGGGCGGCGCACTGAGTATATTTCTGATTTTTTAGCGTGTACATATGATTGTGTTTAGATTCGCGAATATCAACTTGGATAGAATGTCAAGATGTGGACCATTCAAGTTGTCTCCTTGGTTGCGCGGCGTACCTTTGCTCTTGCCAGATCAAGACATCCGGTGTGGTGGAGAGCATAGCTTACATAACACATGCCGCAGCCAGTCGGAGCTCCGGTAAATTACCTGACTGCGGGTCACGGGAGTCCATCCTCCGCACTCGCAATTCTTCAGACCTCCGCCTCCACGCCCTGAAATACGAGTCCGTTACCGCATCCGATGGATAGGAGCAATAATAATACAGCATTATTATTGCGATCCAGGCTGGAAGCAAAGCTCTGGCCTTTTTTTTCCCTCCCAACTTCAGAGAACCTTCGAGTTGCCACCGACCTCGAGTCAGTCCCATGGGAAATGGAGCTCTGGATAGCACCAGCGTGACGACTCCAGCTCCAAGGTCTCGAGACCCCGCTCCCAGACTTGGATCTATTTCCCTCTCATAATAATAACTTAATCCTCCCTCCCCGTGCCGGAGTCTCCCCTTCTTTACCCCAGAATTTTGTTCTCCCCGATGCATCCCAGACACTCATCATGAAGCCGACCAAGCACTTCTGCTGCACAATCTGCCAGCGGGGTTTTACACGCATTGATCATCTGAAACGACATCACCTCCGACGTATGTAGCCTTTCTTTTTCTGGCTTTGTGTTTGGTTCTTTTCTTCCGGCTGGTCTCGCCCAGGCTAACCCCGTACGCTTGACTCCCGATAGACTCCGGCTTGAAGCCATATTCTTGTATTTTTTGCAACGAGTCTTTTGCGCGGTGGTATGTTACCCCCATGATCGCTTCATGTGTTTCTTGTCACACGCTGACCGGAGTATAGCGACAACCTCCGCGATCACTATACAGACTGCGCCAAACGTGGCGACCGGGAGGTTCCCGAGACCGGCCAGCGAGGTCGGCGACGACATGCCTGCCAATCAGTACGTCATATGGTCGTCGCTCGGTTCACCTGCTTACCGCTTCAGTGTACGTCGATGAAGCTTCGCTGCGACGGGCAGAATCCATGCAGTTCTTGTGTCAAGAGGAATCTTGACTGTAACAAGGAACGGCAGAAGCCGACCGCGAGTCCAGAGGCCGGCTCAGGTACGTTTCCTTCTGTTGCTAGTAATCCCCGGTCTGACCGTGGTAGATACCCCTTCCTCGAGACATGAAGGCTACGACCGACCCTCGGATCGAGGCTCGATCAAGTTCCTCCTCAATGGAGGTACAGACAGCTTCACAGAGGACTTTCTCCTCCCCCCGCGGAGTGATCGAACTCGTGGACTCGAGTATCATCAGCAGAAGGAAGAGGCCGAGAACTCGATGCTGGCATACCACACCGAGACAGGTCCCAATGGCTTCGCGCCAGCATTCGTCGAGCTGGATCCTAATAGTCTTACTTTCTTCCACGATACCTTCCTTGATTTCTTCAACGGACCCTTTGGGGAAGGGCACAAATCCATCGTCGATCCTTACGGCAGAGAGATGATGGATTACCCGACAGTTCCTACCCCGAACCAGGATCCCAATTTAACATTCGCCGGACAACAGCCGTTCGAGCAGGAAAGTTCCTATGCAACCGCCATGATCCAAGCAATCCTATCAAGGGCATGGTCGGTGCCTCTTGATCCCAAGGTCCACGAGGAGATCTCGACAAACCTCACATTCCTCCTCACGACAGCGCGCATCCGAAAATTCGTCACTCTCTACTTCAAATACTGGCACTCGAATTGCCCGATCATACATGTGCCCTCCTTCAATCCCGAGGTCGCTGCGTTGCCGCTACTGACATCAGTCGTATTCATGGGAGCAATGTATACGAAAGACGAGCGCGAGCTATACGCCGCTAAACGGCTTCTCGACTTTGCCGAGCTTTATGTTTTCTCGAGCGATATATTCTTCCCCGAATATGAGGTGGCCGCCACGATATGTGGTAGCCGGAATGTCGAAAATGAAGCTCACGATTGGCTTCAGTTTCAGAACTTCCAGGCTGGTTTCTTGATGGTCGTGGTGCAATACTGGGCCGGTGGGCGCAAGTCAACCAATCGTGCCATGGAGAATCGATTCAGTGAAGTTATCAAGGCATGTGGCGCCCCTCGAATTTTGGACTTGCTTGTTATTAACTATGATCTAGGTGGCGCGTCGAATAGGACTTGTCCGGTACCAACACACACCCGAGGATGGAATTGATGAAACATTATGGATTCAAAACGAATGTCGTATTCGGTATGTTGTCTTCAACCATTTCCCTAAATTGTGCTGACCACCATAGGAACATGAACATTATCTCCCTCCTCGACTGCGCCTTTTCATTCTACCAAAATTACCCCTGCCGCCTTTCACACACTGAACTACAATGGGACTTCCCCTGCCAAGAATCTATATTCGCCTCCGAACACCCCTTCGCCGAGCCAGGTTTCCAAGTTTCACGGGGCATCACTCTAGGTGAAGTATTCAGCAGTCTATTCGAAGAAAGCAGCGAGTTCGAATCACCCGCTCTGTCAGATATGATCGCGGACCTCACAGTCTTAGACATGTTTGTTCTAATCCACGGTACGCATATGCCCCGTTAACTAATATTCCGCCAATCAAGCCAAGCACAGCCAAGCTAATAGATACATTCACAGTATTATATGCCTTCATCAACACGCATATGACCTGCCTCGCACCCCTCTTACGATCCCCGCACAACCCGATCAATAAGCAATTTATCTCCTCGACTGGGTCAGGGAAACGACGACAATCCGTCAACGTCAATCAAGAAGATTCAACGCTGATCCCCATCCGCATGGCATTGACGCGATGGCGCGATCACTGGCTAACGCTCCGCAACACCGTATCGCCTCATGAGTGGGCATCTATGGGCTTCTACAAAAACGGATATAACTTCTGGCTCGTCTCACAGCTTCTTATCACGAAGAAGGAGAGCGTTGATGTCGTCATGAAGATGGAGGTTCGGTGCGAGGATAAGCTAGAGAAGCTCAAGGTCTTACTCAAAGATGAGAATGATTGATGATATGAGGTTATTGTACGTGTATCCAGGGCTGTTTCGCTGGAGTCTCCTTTTTTTTCTCGACTGTTTTTTTTGGTATTCTTGGAGCGGGACTGTATAAAACAGGATGGGTGGGCTCATGTCATTATATTGTACAGGATTATGGAATAGACCAGCTATGGTACGATGCATTACAAATACCGATTCATCAATGTTCAAATATATTATCATATTCATATCCATACTAATATTCATAATCATATCCTTCATATCAAGCATACCCCAACGCCCAAAAATTCTCAATATTCTTGCCCGTATCCTCATCCACGTACGCAGGCGGCTCCGCAAACGTGACATGCTCGCCGTGCAATTCCGCAATCTTGCCCGTGAGCGAAGGATCATCCACAAACTGCTGCGCTGCACGCTGCGCCGTCGACATGGGCGTGAGCACCATCGTCTTGAAGAGGTCAGAGCTGGGCGCAATGTTTGTTTCTAGTTGGCGAATACGTGTTAGTTGTTGGCCTCATCCTTCGGAGGAACTACTACTACATGAAAGGGGGTTGGGGGTGCTAACCAATAACCGCTGGCGCGAACCCGTTGATCTGGATCTGTTCTCGCTCGAGTGGTCGGGCGAGCGAGCGGACCAGTCCAACGACGCCGTGCTTGGTTGCGGAGTAGATGGGCGCCATGGAGAATGGGTAGATGCCTGCGTTGGAAGCCGTGCAGATGACGCTTCCCTTGGAGCCGTTGACGGCCTCGTTTTTTGAGACGTAGTGCAGCGCGAGTTTGACGCCTAGTAACACATCCAGTCAGCCACCTTCAGTCAGTCGGCCCCTTCTCATCCAACCATCTACTAGCCACAAACAAAAGGAGAGTTGAGGAAGAACATACTATAGATAACCCCCACAAAATTCACATTCACCGTCGCGAGCTCCGGCTTCGTCAACTGGCCATCCCTTTCTGGAAGCAGACTCCCCTTCTCGGTGATACCTGCATTCGCAAAGACCACATCGACGCGCCCCTGCTGCGCAAACACATTCGCAAACGCCGCCGCCTGGCTCTCCCAGTCCGAGACGTCGACGCGCTCGAAGCTGAGCCCGGTCGACGGGAACTCGGCTCGCAGAGTCTCGAGCACGGCGCCCCCTGTTGTGGCGTTGATGTCGAAGATGGTGATGTGGGTGTTGGGCTGCGGGGCGAATTGGCGTGTTATCCCCAGTCCGATTCCTGAGGCGCCGCCTAGTACATGTTAGATTTCTTTTATTTATTTATACATTTTTGGGTTTGAGGGTGACGGACCAGTGACGATGATGCTTCGCTTGGGGGACATACTGGTTGATCCGATGTCGGTCTGGGTGTGTTCTTCGGTGTGGAAGCAGTCTTTCGCGTCCAGCAAATGTTATGTATGCAGGGCGTGCACGCAAAACAGCGGAAATCCTCCGAGAGGGGACCCCTCCTTGTTTTTTCAGCAAAATGTGGGATGGGGGAATCCCGGTATGAGCAGTCAGAACCTTAGGAGGAACGATGCAGATGGAGTCGAAGGAAGAGGCCAGAGCCCAGCAGTGCAGCACGTCCGAGCGATTGGATCTGCCGGATTTTCGACAAGGATGCTGGTCGCTTGTTTTTGCTGGATTGAACTGCAGTCGCCACTCTGCTAGCTGATATCCGGTGGTTTGGCTGGAGTCTGTGGGGATTTCGTCCTGCCTCGTCCGGGGAGATGAGGGCTTCGTCTGGGTCCGGTGGATCTCCTCGTCCACTTTTTGAGTCCTGCGAGTCAGAAGTGGCGATGATGGATGAGAACGCGGTTCGCACTCTTTCTCACTCGAGAAGCGTATATTGCATCCTTGCTAATCGAATCATGAAGCAATCGAACTCCCTCCCACATTCACCCCGGAAATCCTCCTCCCCGTGGGGAATCGGAACCTCCGGGTGAACGTCTCCGCAGCCCTGTCTTCCTCGAGTCGAGTCTAGCGCTTGAAACACAGCGCATTTGGCACTGGCTGCTATCCTGGGCCGGGGTTGAAGCTAAAAAGGAAAAACATTTGAAGTCCGTCGAGGCTTGACTGTTCCCACTTGAGCTGCCCCCGGCGATCGTATTTTTATCAGCCCTCCACCCACCCCAGATCCTAGCTGTCACACCCTCTCTCTTCAGTCTCTTCTGGGTTTTTCTCGTTACGTACTGATTCACCTGGTTTGGTTTACCCTCACTTGAGGCTTGAGCTCAGCAAGATGCCTTTGGGAATCCTCGAAGACACCAAGCTCGAGAACGTCCCGGGCACCGCGCCCTTGAACGAACTCGGCCATGACAATACCTACACTGGCATCGACCCTGCCCTCCTCAAACATGACAAGAGTGGAAAGATCGTCCTTGTCCCCCAGCCGTCGGACTCGCCCAATGACCCGTACAACTGGCCGCGCCTGAAGAAGGAGCTCTTCACCATCGCCTTCGGCTGGGGATGCGGTTGTACAGGAGGTGAGCTCCCTTTTAGACCATCGAACGCGTCTCACAGACACTAACTTGACCATCTCTACAGCCGTCGGTCCTTTACTAGGTGCAGCCTTTGTCCCCCTCGCCGAAGACTTCGGCGTCCCCCTCAACACATTCGTCTCCGGTGTCCAGGGCGGCACAATCGCCTCAATCGCCGTGGGAAGTCTAATCTTCAACTGTCTCGCCGTCAAGTACGGCAAGCGCCCCGTGTATCTGATCACGACCCTCGGAATGATGGTTTCGTGCTTCTGGGCTGCGGCGGCCAAGAGCTTTGCCTCGCTTGTTGCGGCGCGTGTCGTCTGCGGTCTCTGCATGGGTCCGTTTGAGGCGCTGGTTCCGGCGTCCATTGCGGATGTCTGGTTTGTCCATGAGAGAGGCTTTCGTACGGCGATTTTCAATCTTGGTGTGCTTGGTGGGATTAATTTGGCGACCCCGATTGGTATGTACCCTTAATAGGGCCTGATTCTTCTGAGTATGTCTGACCACTTCCAGCCGGAGCTGTTATCCAGTATGGAGACTATCAAATCTGCCTCTATGGCATGGGCGGTGCCTTTGCATTGGCCCTAATCATGGTCTTTTTCTGGATGCCCGAGACTGCATACGTGCGAACAGACGCTCTGAGCATCGACACCGGCCACGATCTGGTACGTCCTCCCTCACCCCTTCCCAGTCATAATCACCACCCAGCTAACAGATAGCACAGTCTGCTCTCGAAGGAAAAACCAACACAAAGCACCTCGAAGCAACAGACATCTCACTCCAACCCTCGCCAACCCCCGACTCAACCGAAGAACCCATCTCCTACCTCCAGTCGCTCCTCCCCTACAGCGGCTACGTCAACCACGTCTCCTTCTGGAACACGCTAATCCGCCCCTTCTACCTAATAACCTCACCCGCAGTCCTCTGGGCCGTGATCCTATTCACAACATGCATCTCCTGGCTCGTCCTAATCTCCCTCACCCTCTCCCAAATCTTCTCCGCCCCGCCCTACAACTTCTCCGTCGGCGCCGTAGGCGCCACAAACGTCGCCTCGTTCGTGGCCAGCGTAATCGGCACGCTGGCCGCAGGCCCGCTCGTCGACGGGGTCGCCACGCACCTCGCAAAGCTCAACAACGGGATCTTCGAGCCGGAATTCCGGCTGCCGATCATGCTGACCTACCTCCTCTTCACGGCAACGGGGTTCTTCGCCTGGGGCCAGTCGCTCTCGAACCTGGACCCGTGGCCGATCCCCGTGATCGTCTGCCAGGGGCTGATCAACCTGGGCGTGCAGCTGGGGACGACGGGGGTGGTGACGTATGTGGTGGACTGCCACCGCGAGAAGGCGGGCGAGGCCTTTGCGACGATGAATTTCGTGAAGAATCTTTTTGCCTTCGGCTTGACCTTTTATGTCAATGGGTGGATTGACACGCAAGGGGTTAGGGATTGTTTCTTTACTATTGGCGGGATCACCATTGGCGTTACCTTGCTTACTGTCCCCATGTATATCTGGGGCAAGAGGGGGAGGAGTTGGGTGCATAGGCATCGGATTGCGGAGCGGCTTTAGTCTCTCTTTCTCTCTCTCTTTGAATCAGGGGGGCGGCGGACTGACTGTGGCGCTCGGCGTACGTGTGCCATTGCTTCGGCTAACGTGCTATCTCCATAACGCCGTTAGGTAGTTTGGTTGTGTATATCCTGTTCTTGCAGATCCAGTACGGATCGGTGGATCTCTCTCTCTTTCACTTTCTTGTACCTTGGTTACCAGACTCTAGTCTATATTAATCCAATCAAACGCATAACTATTACTTGCAATGTTATTTCAGAGACGCTTAATTATAGCTCGAGTGATCACTATAGATTCCAGCCCTGTTTCTGCATTAACTAACCAATTCCTCCTCGCGCGGTCATATACTATAGACGTCATCTCATCCACGTTAAAATTAGCCAGATGTGCAGTTCACCTGCAACAGACTCTCGTCAACCTGATAATTATCAACACGTTAGCCAAGTGGTCCGCGAAAATTCAGAGCTCGATCAATACTCACATTCGTGCAAACAAAATCGTTCGTCCCGCTGGGGCTCAGGACATCGATGTTCTCCGCGTAGATGTCGGAGCATACATCCGGACTCGAGCAAACAATCGTACCGACAATGGGATCGTACGCGTCCGAGGTCGTTCCGTAGATGTTCTTGATGTGCACGTCGGAGATGGTCAGGTTGCTCTGTTGGTGAGTAACAGCTTTGCGTTAGCAATTATTTTCCTATATATATAGGAGATGGTGGGGAGGAGTGCGCACGGGATACTCATTGCAGAGTGTCAGATTTTTCTGTCCGTAGCACTGCGTTATCTCGATTGCATAGTCCACATTCTCAATGTACATCTTGTCGTAGGTGATGTTTGAGACGGCGCCGGAGCCGCCGCCGCCTTGCAGGTCCTCGGACAGGGCGGACGAGGTGCCGGGCCAGACCTTGATACGGGCCATGTCCTTTTATTTTCTTCGGTTAGTTTGATGGAAGATGTGAGAGAAGGGTGAATGGGGTAACGCACAGAAGCATTGTACATGGAGATGTTGTAGACGAGGACGTTCTTCACAATGTCGACTTCGCCGACGTACTGGCCCAGCGAACCGACGGAGATACCGTGCGAGCCGTTGCAGTGCAAGTTCTGGACGAGGATGTCGGTGCTGTTTGGCTTGAAGGAAACGCAGTCTGTCGAGTTCATTAGCTCTCATTTCCGCTTCCATCTGCGTCATCCCGCACAGATGTTTGAGAGAGAGGACGTACCGTCTCCATTGTTGATAACTGAGTTCTGAATAACAATATTGTTCGACCTGTACGTGTCCCAGCCGTCCGTGTTCTTAGCCTCGTTCTCACTGCTACTATACCCGGTGATATCGATGCCGTCGAAGAGGACATCCGACGAGTTCGCAACGAGGTGGTACCACTGCGGCGAGTAGCGGAGCTTCAGCGGTCCAATGGTTCCACCGTGCAGGCCGATAACGCCGAAGAGAATGGGACGCAGGATGAGCGCGTCTTCGGCGTAAAGGTCGTACCACACCTGCCCGTTGCCGTCGAGGGTGCCGCCGCCGTAAACGTTGACGTCTTCGCCACCCAGGTTGAAAAAGGTTGTCGCGTTCTGGAACGTGTGCTTGAAGGAGTTGGCTTGCCAGTAGTCGGTGTCTGGGGTGAAGGTTATGCGGCCGAGGATTTCTGGACGTTGTTAACTTCGCTGCAGCCATAAGTTATAGAAAGAGTAGGCAAGCAAACCTAGATCAATGTTCTTGAGAAAGGTAAGGTCTAGTGCTGTGCCGATGGTATACTCCTTGTTGGTGTCGAAGACGACCTTTCCGCCGTGGTTGCATTTCTTCAATGCGGAGAGGATGAAGTCCGAGTCATCGCGGGAGCTGTCGCCGTGGCTGCGGACGTGACAGACCTTCTTCCTAGGAGGACTGTGTGGGAGAGGTTTGAAGGGGCGATTGGGACCGACAGCATCATTGCGAGAGCGGATGAAGTGGCCGTCGACTGCGGTGCCCAGGGTGAGCAGGCTCACCGTGGACGTGAGGATGTGCGAGAACTTCATGGTCGACGAGAGACAACCGATTGGTAATTCGACTCTCAGTTGAAACAGCCGTGAAATCCAAGCTGCATGGATCAACAGGGGGATGGCAATGCAGCTTTTATATCTGTTTTCTCCGACTGCGTCTTCTGCCTGCTGTCTCCCCCTCTTCCCCCATTCTCCCCAATTTCATCTCTCCAGCGGAGAAATCACCCCCTCATCCGTCTGTCATTTTATCCGGGGGAATAGTAGCCAGTGACTATTTTGTGGAGATTCAAGCTCCGGGAGGAAGCTTGGATTGGGTTGTCAAGAAATTGTTGGCGAGTGTAGGAGCTTAGCTGGGGGTTGCTGCGCTGTGATAGGAGGGATAATTATGCTCGAGATACCCCGGACGCAGACGGAAAATTCCCCAAAATGTACTATTCTGGAAGGAACATGGATGATCATTACGTTGAATGTCCGGTTGGTTTGGCAGTAGTTAATATACGTGCGACTACTGTGTAGCTTTGTGGAGATGAGCGATGGGATGATTGTGGGATAATCGCCGCTAGCGAGAGGCATACTACGTAGTCTTCGCGACTGCAGAGCTAGAACACAGAACAAACGTCCCTCGATATAGCACACTTTTCGGACGCTGAAAGTGAATGGGATAATATATTGACATTGGTGTATACCTGCCGCCTCGCACCGTATCTATACATCCATCTAATGAGACTTCTTCACAGCGTCCACAGCCCCCTTGGCAGCAGCCTTTGCCGAGTCCGCAAGCTCGTGCTCTAGATCCTTAGCAGCCTCTTTGGCGGAACCGCCCTCAAGACTGCGGCGGTAGTTGAAGATACGTGTAACCTGGACGACACCAACGCATCCGAGGAAGAAGTTGACAGCGGCGAGGCTGATACAATTAGTAAGCCCTGTGCGCTATGAAATTAAGATCCAGCTATGACATACAGGTAGTTCTTAGGCTTGATGATCAAGCACCAACGGGTCCAGATAGCACCGGTGGCCGTGAGAGCACCGTTCTGGGTGAGGGAGAGCTTCTCGGCGGGACGCTGGAAATCGGAGATACCGGCGATGACGAGAGCCCACTGTTCACATGGATTGGATCAGTATCATAGTTCCACACAAAGTAATCGTCCATCCGCATCCTTATCGTCGGATTGTATTTCCATCTCGGAATCGGAATGCAAGTGGCAAGGAGCGTACCTTCATAACAGGGGCCCTGTAAATTCAATTCGTCAGCACAAAATCCCTACCACGCAATCAATTAATCAATGGAGAGCACATACCAGAAATGCACCGTCTTCAAGCCCACGGGGCTGTTCCACATGCGCTGGAACGTACTTTGCTGCTCAGCAGCGGCGGCATCCGAACTCTGAAAGCGGCGACCCTGGGCACCCGACCGGCGGAAAGCGCCGCGGAAGGCCGCGCGCGAGTTCTGGAAAAAGCGAAGACCAACGCGAGACGTCGACATTGTGATGGGAGATGTGGAGAGTGGAGAGAGAGTCGGAGGTCGACAGACGGTGACGAAGGTGAAGCTTTCTTTTGTTATCAGTCATTCAGAGCCGACGTCGGCCGCAATGTTACTCCGCCCGGAGCTACCGAGTGGCCGTCGCGGCTATTTCCGGCTGAGGTAAGCGGTGAGAACTTGCGCTGGCTTGGAAACTGACAATCCCGCTTGACCAGATTGGTTCGGTGCTTGCAAAACGGCTGACCTCACACCATCCAAAGCTTCAAGGCTCCTACGATCCCAATTGAGTGGCATTGATTGCCTGGGTTGCTGATTCCTTTTCTTGCACTTATCGATCGAGTTGGTCCGAGATCAGTCGCCGCCATGTCTTCCAAGTACGTCTTCACAAAGGGTCTTAAGGAGCTGCGGTTCCTCTTTTGTCAGACCTCTGAGCAGAGCGCTGCGACACGGTGAGTTTGGTGTATCTTTAAAAAGCGAGAGGAGATGATGGCTGATTGATGAACTAGGTCGTTCCTCCTCCGCGCCTATCCCACCATGAAGAAGCACAACCCGCACACCCCGATCCTCGTTCGCGAGGCCACCGGCACTCTCCCCCGTGTCTACGCCCGATACGGTACGTCTTGACGGGATATACATGAGGAATTGTCTATTCGAGAGAGACTAATGATTGGCTCCGTGGTAACAGGTTTTGGAAAGGAGACGGAGGAGGCTCTGAGTGGTATGGCACCGATACCCCTCTCGGATCGGATACACACCCTTGAGAACGAATCGCTAATCCCCAATTTAGGCCTCTCGGACCAGCAGATTGAAGAGAAGATTACGCAATTGGTGAAGGCATCCTCATAGAAATGACGCGTCGTTATATCATGTACCGCATTCGGGCTGTCAACACTGTATCTATATCCGAATGAATCCGTTGGCCGTCTTTTTACAAGAAATGATTATGCGAAAATCTATTTACATTGATTCCCTATTGATCAGACGCTTATAGCGCGCTGGCATTGGCGACTTCGCCGAACCTAAACTGCGCCCAGCTCATACTTCCCTCTTTCAAAGTGAACAGCCGCTTTGCGATATCGTCTCCTGCAGCGCCTGCTCCTATGTGGATAGGGAGCAGATGCTCAAATGTCGGGTGCGCCTGTCGGGCGTCTCCTCGTTTCAGAAGCTCCGTCATGGCTTGCGCTCTCTCACCTGGGGTAGTCGTCACGGCATCTTTCAGAGCTTCGTCGAAGCTGACGGTATACGGCATCGGTCGAGGGTTCCCAAATGTGAATCGCAGATCCCGCAGGTTGTGAACGGCCATACCGGACACAATTATCAGGATGTTCTCCTCGCGGAGTTTTTGGACAGCTTGTCCGAGCCGGTAATGTTGCATGGGATCTTCCGAATTGAACAAAGAAACCTGGACGACCGGAATATTCAAGGGGTTGGTCTCGGGTTCGAACGCTGCAGATGGTTAGCCAAAATTCTCGACCGCACACCCAGAGAATGGCCGCCACATACCGCACTTGAAGCTAACCCATACTCCGTGGTCTAGACCCCTCTTCACACCTTCGGCCTTGATGCCAGCCTGCTTGAACAAATCAAGCACTTTCGTCGCCACCTCCTTGCTGCCTACATTGGGGTATTTTTCCTCATAGTAGTGGCTAGGGAAGCCGTAGAAGCTAGAAAACGCGTCAGCTGACCTATTTCTACTAAGGCCAGAGCGCTCACTTACTCGTAAATCAGCTCCGTAAGCTCAGCCGTATTCACCTGGACCGTATCCCGACCTGCTTGCCAGTGCGCCGAGAACACTACCACGGCACGAGGCTTGACCTTGGTAGTGATTTCGCGGCCGATCTTGCCCAGCTCTTTGTATGCCGGGTGATCAACATCATACATGATGTTGGGCTAATATAATAAGTTTTAAGGTCAGTCAGTCGCTAGCAGGTAACGCGAGTTCCCATCCGTAGCGGGCAGGCAGGTGTAGAACTTACGCCTCCATGGCTGAAGAAGTAAACTGGAGTCTTCATCTTGTCGCCGTTCGAAACAAGGTTCTGCTGTATATTCAGCGCGCGGTCAAGCCCAGCTACCGATGCTGCCAATTGCCGACGAGGAGGTCCTGAAGCCCAAAACCTTGGGGCAAATCGTCTAAGTCCGAACAGATTGGCGGCGGGTGAGTTGCCTTCGGCGTCGGTAGTTGTACTATATCCAAGGACTAGAGCTAGTACGAGTGCAACCGCTAAAGTCAAGATCGAGACGAAGGTAAAGGAAGATCTCTCGTTCTCGCGCTGTTGAGTCGGTGCGGTAGACATATATATATATAGATCAGCGGGGTGAGGGAAAATTATTGTTTAATATAGGGTATGAGTAACGAGCGAATTTATTGGCTGGCAGGATCACAAGGGCGCATTATTATGGATGAGCTGCCAAAAAATTGACAGAACTGCATATATAGTTCCTGAATTTTCTTCAAAGCAAATTGTCATCAATTGTCATACCGTTTAGTTCCTAATTGCTTCACATTTGTCAAAGAGCGGAAAGTGCGGAATTGCTCCTTAGCTTAGTCATGCTTAGAAAAAGAGATCCATGCTTCCGGCCGTGTACACAGATCACGCCACCCT
>JOMC01000152.1:0-114770 GCA_000812125.1 Aspergillus ustus
TTTTTTTTTTTTTTTTGAATTTGTGGTAAAGTTGAATCTATTTTCATTCAACTGAGGGTATAGGTGATGCTGGTAGTATGGATGACAATAATAATAATGCTGGCCGTCCAATTGAGGGAAATATGGTCTTCTTAATATCGTTCAATAATAACGGATCACGGATATCTTGCTAGGCTAGACTTTCTCTGGGGAAATAATAAAAGGCCAGAAGCAAACTAGACGCACAAATATACAAGAAAAATAAGCCGGAGTGGATAGAAAGGCGAGAAAGTTCTCGGGCTACTAATATACATACGACATCAACTTGAGGAGCTGCTGAGAAAAATCTACAAGATGACCAAATAAATAATCCCGAAGTGGTGTAGAAAGGAATGGGAAAATGTGCAGTGGACGATAATTGACTAGCCTTGTCGCAAGATGTACAACAAGCCTCTCCACAACTGGTAGTCTAAAATGACTTGTGGCGCAATTCGGCGATGTTGACGCAGGCCACTTACGGAAGCCAGAATCTTCTCCTCTATTCTAGTATTTAGACCCGGCACGATGGTGTCAAGGATCTGTCAAAGTCTCCATCTATCTCCGTTTCTGTTGTTGGCACTGCAGCGTACTT
The DNA here is from genome assembly GCA_000812125.1 of Aspergillus ustus. Classification (NCBI taxonomy): domain Eukaryota; kingdom Fungi; phylum Ascomycota; class Eurotiomycetes; order Eurotiales; family Aspergillaceae; genus Aspergillus; species Aspergillus ustus. The sequence continues at coordinate 611 of JOMC01000152.1, forward strand.
GCCATGTTCAGGAGCCGAACGGAGTTAACGAACTACCAAATAATATATGCAAAAGCTACAGCATGAAGACGTTCATTGCACATAGCTCCGGAATCTCTTCATATTCTCTCTTGTGCGTTTATCTACAGAGTCGGGCTGCGTTGACCGTGCTCGGCTTTCCGACAACGAAGTAGAAAACCAAGACCATGAACCAGAACCAAAACGATAAAAAACAAGCCCTAATCCCGAGAACAGCGTCGTCGTCGTCAGCGGTGGCAGTGCGACTGGACGAAAGTTGTGGCGGCCACGTCCCCACGATCGAAGTGGGACCAACTTAAGCCTTACTTGGAGATCTTGACTCGTACCACTTTTTTCACATTGCAGCTTAGCGCGGGTACAATCCGCAGCCTTAGCGACGGTTTTTCTCTTGCAGAAAGCAAAGCGAGTGGGGCCGTTAAGCCTCCCGACCCGAACTTGAGGAGAGCTCCGGCGGACTACTGGAGAGTGCCGCGCGTGCGGTGCGTGTATAAATAGGTCTGGCGTCGTGGTTCCTGGAGGTATCGTCTGTTTAGCGGCTACTAGCAACGCAAGTGTTATTTACGGCGTGTGGGACTTGCTGCAATCGTAATAATCATGCCCTAACGGTGTGGCCACTGGCTATATTTGTAGAACTGCTTGTTCTTACTAGGGCTTTCCTTCCCCCCTCTGGCATTATAGATCGCAAATTACACCCGAACCCAGCCTTATTTACATCCACTTTTTGAGAAGATCCGTAATTCGGACTTGATAATTAGGAAAAAATCACGGCTGTGTTGTTTCTTTAAAGCACCCGGGCTGCGTTTATCCTGCGCGTCGAGAAATCGTTACCCTACCCAAGCCTGCACTGGGCCCTCTTCACCTCTTTCCACCTTCCACCTCCCGCTTCTCCAAGCGAACATCGTCAAAAAGATGGACACCAAGCGGCCAGGCAGCTCAGCATATTCGCGCGCAGACAGCGAGAGCCTGAGCGGCTATTCCATCCCCTACCACGAAGTGAGCCAGCCGCCCGCGATGCTCGATAACGAAGCATACATACCAAATCCCACCCACACATCTTTTGAATTCTTCTACTAACCCCAACTGCGGCAGCACTCCTCATCACATTACCCATACGAAGGCGACGAGCAGGAGCTGTCCCTCCTGCACCAGGCCGCCGCTACGCCCACCACAAACACAAGCCCACCTACCACAGGGACAGCGCCCAGCATCGCCGAATCCGACTCGCAGCGCCGATATACACTGCACGACCCGGGCTCGGGCCTGCTCAGCTTCGGCGGGCCGCAACTAGACCGGGTGGGATCGCCCTGGAGCGGCGATAACAACAATAACGACGAGAGGCATGTGCAGATCCAGGATGGAGTAGCCGGCAGCCGCAAGGCTGCGAGCTCGCTGCGGCGGTATGGAACGCGCAAGATCAACCTGGTCAAGGGGACGGTGCTGAGCGTCGATTACCCCGTGCCGAGTGCGATTCAGAATGCGGTGCAGCCGGTCTATCGGGATGCCGAGGAGGCGTTTGCGGAGGAGTTTACGCATTTGAGATGTATGTCAGCCTACCAAATCACCGAAGCAAGCACCTGGGAGGAAAAGGAGCTGGAGCGGAATAAGGAGCTAATCACTTGCCACGACACAGACACCGCGGCAACCTGCGACCCGGATGAGTTCACACTGCGAAACGGGTACAACCTGCGTCCTGCGATCTATAACCGGCACACCGAGCTACTTATCGCAGTGACGTATTACAACGAGGACAAGGTATTGACATCGCGGACGCTGCACGGAGTGATGCAGAACATCCGGGACATTGTCCGGCTAAAGAAGTCGGAATTCTGGGACAAGGGAGGCCCTGCGTGGCAAAAGATTGTCGTGTGTTTGATCTTCGATGGAATTGAGCCGTGCGATAAGAATACTCTCGACGTGCTGGCGACTATTGGCGTTTACCAGGACGGGATCATGAAGAAGGATGTGGATGGGAGGGAGACGGTTGCGCATGTGGTAAGTGATATCCAGTATCCATGTACTCCGTACGCTGGTTGGATCTGGTATACCGGTCAATGTGAGGCTGACAACATCAGTTTGAATACACAACACAGCTATCAGTGACAGCTAGCCAGCAGCTCGTTCGACCGCATAGCACCGATCCCTCCAACACCAACCTCCCGCCCGTGCAGTTCATCTTCTGCCTGAAGCAGCAAAACAGCAAGAAGATCAACTCGCACCGCTGGCTGCTCAACGCATTCAGCCGGATCCTGAATCCGGAGATCATCATCCTCCTCGACGCCGGCACCAAGCCCGGTCCCAAGTCCCTGCTCGCCCTCTGGGAGGCATTTTATAACGACAAGACCCTCGGCGGAGCATGCGGCGAGATCCATGCCATGCTTGGCCCCCGCTGGCGCAAGGTTATAAACCCTCTAGTTGCGGCCCAGAATTTTGAATATAAAATCTCGAATATCCTAGACAAGCCCTTGGAAAGCGCCTTTGGATACGTGAGCGTCCTCCCCGGCGCCTTTTCCGCCTATCGCTACCGCGCCATCATGGGCAGGCCACTGGAACAGTACTTCCACGGCGATCACACGCTGTCAAAACGTCTTGGTAAAAAGGGAGTCGAGGGGATGAACATCTTCAAGAAGAACATGTTCCTCGCAGAGGACCGCATCCTCTGCTTTGAACTGGTCGCCAAGGCAGGGTTCAAATGGCACCTGGGCTACGTGAAAGCAGCAAAGGGCGAGACTGACGTCCCCGAGGGGGCAGCAGAGTTTATTAACCAGCGCCGACGCTGGCTGAATGGCTCATTCGCAGCGAGTCTGTATGCGATTATGCATTTCGGCCGCATCTATCGCAGCGGGCATAACCTGCTTCGGCTGTTCTTTTTGCATATCCAGATGGTCTATAATGTCTGTCAGCTGGTTATGACTTGGTTCTCGCTTGGTAAGACCCCAATAATATTTGGATCTCATACTATGTTTCCTGCTTCGGCGGACGTTGTCGCTGACATCTGATTAGCATCGTACTGGCTGACGAGCTCGGTGATCATGGACCTGGTCGGTACTCCTAGTAGCCATAACAACGAAACTGGCTGGCCCTTTGGCAACGATGCCTCCCCGATCGTCAACACGTTTATCAAATACGGATACCTCTGGGTTCTGATGCTGCAGTTCATGCTGGCCCTGGGTAACCGGCCAAAGAGGTGAGTGAGAGAGAAACGAACTTAGCAAGGAGAACGGTCGAGAAAACTAACCCGGGCAAAAACCACCATAAACAGTGTCGTCCTCCCCTACACGATCTCCTTCCTCTACTTCTCCCTCGTGCAGCTGTACGTCCTCGTGCTCTCCTTCTACCTGGTCGTCAACGTCTTCACGGGCGGGGCGCTGGGCATCGACCTCGACAACGGCGTCGCGGCCTTCCTCTCCTCCTTCTTCAGCTCCTCCAGCGGCGGCATCGTGCTCATCGCGCTCGCCTCCACATACGGGATCTACGTCGTGGCCAGCGTCCTCTACATGGACCCCTGGCACATTCTGACCAGCTCGTGGGCGTACTTCCTGAGCATGACAACGAGCATCAACGTGCTGATGGTCTACGCCTTCTGCAACTGGCATGATGTCTCGTGGGGTACAAAGGGATCCGATAAAGCGGACGCGCTCCCCTCGGCGAAAATCCAAAAGGACGATAACAGCAAGAACAACTTCATCGAGGAAATCGACAAACCCCAGGCCGACATCGATAGCCAGTTCGAGGTGACGGTGAAACGTGCCTTAACGCCCTGGATCGAGCCAGACGATGCCGATGCGAGGAAAAGGACCGCTGACGACTCGTACAAGAATTTCCGCACGGGGCTCGTCTGTGCGTGGGTGTTTAGCAATCTGTTGCTTGCGCTGATGATTACCGCGACGGGGGTCGATCGGTTGTGTTTGACGAATACGTCGACGGTGCGGACGTCGGGGTTTTTCAAGGCGGTGCTGTGGGTTACGGCGGGCCTGTCGCTGTTTCGGTTTTTGGGCAGTATGTACTTTCTGCTCAGGGCGGGGGTTTTGTGCGTTGTTTCGAGGAGATGAGCTCCTACCTACTACATTGACATACCTATATAGATGTTTGTGGAGTTTGGAGTATATGATGATCACAGGCCAGGCTTATTATTTACCTTGTAGATTTATATTCAATTCATTTCCATTAAGCTCGATAAAAATACAAGAGCATGAATCAGATCGCTGCATAATATACATATTCATCTCATTCCAGTTCCAAATCAATTTGAACCTGAATTATGTCATGTTGATATCATTCCCGAAATACATCCAACCAGGGACAGGACAGGAAAGGGAGAGCAAATACAAAGCCGAAACATTAGGCCAGCTTAGTGGTGGTGTGGGTGCACGATGTTATGGAGTCGCTCCTTCATCGACTTGTGGTGGTGCTCCTCGCCCTTTGAGCCCTTGGTGTCCTTGCTTTGGTTCTTGTCGCTGGAGCCTGCGCTCTCTATACTACAGTTAGCATTTCCCGCACTTGAGTAAACTATAAGCAAGCCAGATAAATAATGTAACGTACCAGCTTTAGTAGTCTTGGGCTCTCCTGGCTGGACACCCTGCTCCTCCTTCTTCGCCAGACGCTCCTCCTCCTCCTCCTCCTTCTCCCAACGGTCCCGGGGAGCAGAGACACTAGGACCACGGAGGGCCTCTTTGCTGACTTTCTGCTTGTGCGCTGTGGCGTCGACAATGTTAGCGCCGCTGGACTCGCCCTCATCTTCCTTCTTATTCTCCTCCTGCTTGCGTTGCTCAGACGGCCCGGAGCTCGTTGAGCTGAGGCCTGCCGCGGAGCCGCTGGTGGTGCTGGTGTGGGCGTTGGTAGTGGAGTCGGTCGTTGAGGGCTGGCCTACAGGGGCGCCGCCGGCGCCAGCACCGAGAGCGCCGGTTGTCGGGGCGGCGCTGGAGGTGGTGTAGGGAGTCTTCTGGGGGTTGTCGACGGGTTCGGGGTGGTTGATAGCGGGGTTCTTGGTGCCGAGCGGGGAGGTTGCGAGGGAAGCTCGGTCGGTTAACGACTTGTCAGTCTGAGATCGGCTCTGGGTCTGGGGCGCAATGTCCGTAGGGCCGGAGTCTTTAGCGGCCACGCCGGTGGTGTTGGTGCTGGTTTTGTGGGGGTAAGTGGGCGACCCGGCGAGGCCGATGGAGGAGAGGGGTTCGGTGACGACCGCGGTGTTTTCATTGGAGCGAGGAGCGCCGGGTTGCTCTGATATATCATGTTAGTATTATTACAGTCTTGGAAGGAGCTTCTGACGGGTATATCTCGAGTGCTTACCGTATCTGTTGCCAGCATCGTATGGATCACTCACGGTTCCCCTACCCTGGACACCAGAGATAGGTTCGTCACCATGGCGAGCCGCAACGATCTGCTCGGTCTTCTGGCTCTGAGTGGTGGTGGGTTGCTCTAGTTTGTAGTAAGGCTTGTTAGGGTCTACTCCGATTGAGATGTAAGGAATTACGGATAGCACTCACCAGCCTTGTTTCCCGCATCGTAAGGGTCAGTAGCGGTGCCCCTTCCCTGGATACCGGAGAGCGGCTCCTCACCATGTCTCGCGGCCACGATCTGCTCAGTCCTCTCGCTCTGAGGCTGCTGCTGCTCGCCGGTACCCCAGATGGCATTGGACGCAGCAGTGGAAGCGTTCTGCACGGCGTGGGTGAGAGTGTCCATTGTCCTTCAGCGATGTGCAAAGTAAGTGTGGTGCAATGTAGTATGCGTAAAGTATCGCCAAGTATTCAAGGTCTGGAGCCTGGAGCTGGGAAAAAAATTCGATGTGTTGATTGCAGTTTATGATAGTAGTGTAGATTGCCACTTTTCTTGGGGCCAAGGGCTTGGTGCCATAAGGCTGTTATATAGATGCATGGTGCGTGGGAGCAACGCGGCCTCGACGTCAGTGCTAGGTTGGGTCCAAACAGGTTCCAGACGTCATCGTCGTGGGCCATGGAAAGCGATGATGCTGTTTCATGGATCTGCGTGCTATTGTGGGCGGTTGCTGTTGGGGAACATGCGCTTCTGATGGAAGATGACGTCAAGTCACGTGGGACGCAAACAAAGAGCGTAAATCAGAGGGGGGAAAAGAGGGGATGAGTTCATAGTAGTATGACGATTGGATATCTAGTCTATTTCTTTTGCCCTATCAGGATAGCCAGCTGCCCTGTGTTCCTCCCATCCTTGTCTGCGGAGCTTCCCATTGGTGTAAGGCCGCCTAGCGGAGTGGTAAGGATGTCTCTTCGTTATTCAGCAGCTTCTTGACCTCCGCAACGAGGTCATCTCTTGACACAAGGTACCCCTCCTTCCTAGGGTGGCCCTTCGGTAGCTCGAGGTCCTCCAGTCCGAGTTCTTTCACCTTGACCTTGCCCTCTGCTAGCTCGTCCTCGCCGAGAATAACAGCAACGGGAATCTTACTGTTCTCAGCTAGCTTGAACTGCTGAGGCAGTTTAGGCTTGACCGAGGGAGCGAACTCGGCCTTGATGCCTGCCTTCCAGAGCTGGTTGGCGACAGCCATACGTTCGGTGAGCAGGCCGTTGAATCCCTTTCCGCCAAACGCCATAACAAAGACGTCGACTTCGCTGGTTCGGGCAGTGGTTTTGCGCTCTGCAGCCTCCTTCTCTGCCCGTTGCTTCATGATTGTGAAAATGCGATCCACCCCAAACGAGACACCGACACACGGGATTTGCCGCTTCTTGGCGAACATGTTGACCAAGTCGTCGTAGCGCCCACCTGCAGCGATACTGCCTACTCCGACATTGGGGTCGTCGGACTTTGACTTTGACTTCTTCTTATCCTGAGATTGGGCGAATCCTTCGGGAGTCGAGAGCGGTGTAACGACTTCGTAGATCAGGCCGGTGTAGTAGTCCAGACCACGAGCCAGGGAAAGGTCAAAGGAGACCTTGTCTAATACCTCATACGCCTCCAGGTAGTTGAACAGAAGTTCCATATCTGTAATACCCTTCTGAATGTGTTCGTTGGCGGAGAGCAGCTCGTCGGCCTTGATGGTGTCGATAATCTCACGACCACCGCTGAGCTTCACGTATTCTCCGACTTTATCAGCGACCGCGGGCTCGAGACCCTTCTCTTCCATTTCCAGTTTTACTTGGTCCCAGGGGAGCTAAAAAGGTTAGCCGAGTCCTCATAGGAGGATCAATCGAACGTACCTTATCAAGCTTGTCCACCGCAGAACTTATTGACCGGATCTTATCCTCAGGGACACCGCACGCAGCGAACAGTCCGTCCAGAATTTTCCGGTGGTTCAACTTAATCGTAATAAAATCGCGCATGTTCAGTGCCTCAAACACATCCACCACTATCCGCAGAATCTCAGCGTCGGGGATCATCGCATCGTAGGTACCGGCAATATCGAAATCGCATTGATAGAATTCTCGCATCCGTCCCTTCGCAACGGCCTATACGACGTAGAATATCAGCCTCCGTAACACAGGCCAGTCACACTCGAAGGACATGGAAAGTGGAAAGCAGAAGAAACCTACCGGCTGATCTCGTCGGTAAACCTTGGCAATGTGATATCGCTTGAGGTGCTGCACGGACGTGTTCATGGCCAGCCATCGAGCAAGCGGGACGGTCAAGTCATATCGAAGGGCGCAGTCCTCTCCGCCCTGGTCGGCAAGGTCGTAGATAAGACGAGAGTCCTCGCCGTATTTACCCGCAAGGATCTCCTTGAGTTCGAATACGGGGGTGTCGAGCTGGGATCCGCCGTGACGCTTGAACACTTGGGTGATGGCGCTGAAGATCTGTTCACTGCACGCAATGTGTAAGTGGGGGACGGACACGCGATAAGTCGGTAGTTTCGTATGGCGGGGATCCTTACCGGAGGATCATGTCACTGCCAATCCCTAGATAGAAGAAATAAGTCAGTTAAGGGGGTCATGGTGTGTTGCTTGGGTTCAATGGCTGGCTGGTTAACGTACAGTCCCTCGTGCCCTTGGGCGTCTTGAGCTGGAAGCTCAATTTATTTGACTTCCCCTCCTTTGGCGTGGCCATGTCTGTTGATTCGCTGGGTGGGGGTTGGGAAGATAAAGAACGAAAGTTGTGGTAACGAACGCTGGTGGCCCGGAATTCCCAAGAAGCGCGTAGAGGGGTTCTCCGAACGGCGCACGGAGGGAGATCACGAAATGCCTTGACTGAAGAGGCCCAGGAAAACCGCATGAATAACGATGGCCACACGAAAATGGGGGGCACTACTGGACCAAATGCACGGGAAAAAGTTTTTTCTCTTTCCAGAATGAGTCAGGCGTGGCTGTTTTGCGCCACATGGCGGGGACACCAGCCACACCCCGCTTCTATACAGATGACTCGAAGAGTTGACGCAGAATATGACTAGAACAAGATTGTATGATCTAGTCAAACTATTGGAAAATAAGACAAGGTATAGCGAACGCAAATTCCAGACCCTATAACGCTGTGCTTGAGAAACCAACTCGGCCGTAAACCGTAAAGAGATCTAAAGCAAACAAAATTAATCCTTTCCTTTCCGCTCAAATTCTTTTTTCATTTCGGGATTCAGTGGATTGTCTGGGTCGTATCCAACGCTTTTAACAATGCCCAAGCCCTTAGTCTTGCCTTCTCGGAAGAGCACTCGATCACCAGGAGCGAGGAACTCGGGGCGCTGCATGAAGCGGAAAGCAACAAGAGCACGATCACCGGTCCTAATGTAAGGGCGATCGATGTCTATGACAGAGCACGTCTGACTCACCGCCCCGACGTGAAGCATCGCTTGATATCTTGGTCTAATGGTTGTCGCGTGTGACAAGATGAGGACTAATCAGGTTAGCGACAGGCCGAGATAGAGATGAGACAAACATACCCTCTGCAACGAATTCTTTGAAGACTTTTGGAGGCTGCTCGAGCTTCTTCAGAACAACCATGCCCTTGCGAACTTCTTTCCGACGTACTCGCTTCAGGGCGAACGAGCCGGACTGGCCGGCGAAGCAAGCATTGACTTGGATACGCTTGCGCTCGATCGACTTGATCGTGGTTGTCGTGAACTGACCGAGGGAGTCAGGCCCAACAAGGACGGTGTCGCCAGCATGGATTACCCCGGACTTGGCCACTCCCGAGACAACTGTACCGACATGAGGCACGGAGAACGTGTCATTGACCAAGAACTCGAATGGCGCATCCGGATTATACTGGCCGCGGTATGGAAGAATATTCAAGAAAGTCCGAACCAGCTCGAGATTCTCACCAGTAACATTGGAAACTTGGAAAATCGGGCATATCCGCTGGGAAACAAACTGCGCAGCAGTATTTATGGTCTCTTCCATGTCCTTTATGAAGATTGGTATCTTTCGCGCTCCAGGCGACTTGAGAATTTTGGTCAGCTGGGAAATAGTCTCCTGCAAGATCTGAGGAGGGCAGATGTCTATTTTCGTAATGATGACCATGACTGGGACGTTCAGAGCCAGCGCTATACCTAGGTGCTCTTTGCTCATACCGATGAGTCCGTTATTGGCCGCAACCATCAGAAGACAGTAGTTGGGGCTGCTGCTGAGCATCCCAAAGACCGTAGTTCGGAGATAACGCTCGTGGCCCGCCAGATCGGAGAAGGAAATGACCTTAGCAGACCGTTTCCCGATTTCCTCCCAGGACAACTTGCGGCCCTGCGAGCTGCTCACGATTTCTCCGTGACCGTCGAAGCCCATAATCTCCATGCCGACGGAGCTAGTTCGTCCACTCTCAATTTCATGTTTATGACGGAAAAGATTCACTCGAGCCTTCCCACGGCCATCGTCTAGGCCCCCTTTGACGAGGACACCAAGCATGGTACTCTTTCCAGCATCGACATTTCCGACAACGGCAACACGAATCTCTGCCATCTCCTCCACCGTTTCAGCAGGCTGTCGAATTAGGACCTTACCCCACGCACCCTTTACTCGGTCATTCGGGACGCGCGACTCTTCGGGGCCTCCAACATTGTATGTAAGCAGAATACGACAATGAGCCGCGAGGGTATCTGCCGTATCGCGGAGTCGCTGTATCGCCGAATTCCACTCGTCGGGAGAGAGGGACATGGAGTCTCCTCCATCCTCCAGACCAAGGTCGAAGACAGTCTCTCCATGACCCTCGTCGATTCGATTTTGCAGAATCTCCGCCAGAATCTTGGTGTTCTCCCCGACTTTGTCACCGGAGCTGAGCAGGAGATCCTTTAATTTCACGGTCTTTGGGTCGTCGGAGAGACCCAGCTGGTCCAGGATATCCAGTTCCGCATGATCCTCATGGGCACCCGGCTTATCGCTTGTGCCATTTTCGGGAGGCACTGGCTGAGCAGAGCGACGCGACTGCTGCTTGTCCGCATATTCAGCGAACTCGCTGAGCGCCTAGCGCCGAAGATCTAGTTAGCGGAGGGGCCGGGATAGGATGAATGAGGGGCAGTGGAAACGAAAGCGACTCACGACCTCGCCTCTTCGTCGGTCCTCGGGGGTTGGTTTCAGACCAGGTGTTCTCATTATCTGCGTTGGTGTTCTTGCAATGAACGGTGGGATCTGGTAAAGATGACTAGACTAGGTAATAATGGTTCACTAAGAGAGTAGATGGTGCCAGACTAAGTCGGTCGGATAGGAAAGTCGCCTGCGGCGCGTTCAGACACGTATTCGTACGATCATTCTCCACTAACAGGAGTGTGACTGAATATGAGACGTGTGAAAGATTGGAGAATGTATTGAGGATGCAATTGTAGAGCTAAGAGTAAGAGGGTAGAAGGCAAGTTAAATAAGGAGCAGGGCGAAGGACCCATGGACTGGGGGAAGCTTTATCGATAGCGGAGTCATTGCGTCCTTGAGTCATACCCGGCAGGCTCAAGGCCCTGCCACAACACACCACTTTTACCTTCTAAAGTGAGTCAAAAGAGGGCTGTGCAGCTACATTTCAAACATCGTTTGACATTCTATTCATTAAGCTCTATAGATTAAGCTCCCTGAGGCGAAGTCCTTTCTAATCGATACGACGGTTTTCTCAGATAAAGCTCCTCGAACGCCTCGGTTTCAATCAGGACAAGGAAGAACGCGACATGAAAACATAGGAGTCTAGATACTCCGGCGACAGTATCTGGTAGCCTGTGGCCTTGCGTTGTCATCGCGATTCATGGTCCCATGATCATGGCTCGTGGAAATCTGAGTCCTCTTGCAGGTAAGCAAGCCCCGCATAGCCAGCACTTATTCCAGGCAATTTATATCCCTTGTTACTCAATTCCTCGATTCCGTCACGCTTGCGGGGAGATCAGAACGACCGAGTCACCTTGGTCGCGGTGTTAGTCAATGGGTTCGACCGAAGGGATTACAATGGCGGCGCACCTCGAACAAAGAGCATTTCCTCTTGTTTCTTGATCGTCTGAAGAAGAAGTAAAGTTGTTAGCCGCAATTGTTGGAAATTTCGGGTTGTAGAAGGCGTACTCGGATGATCTCTTGGTCGTTCTCGTCGTCCTCCACCACGTAGATTGTCTCTTCAACGTCGCCCAGTACCAAGTTGCAGTGGCTATCGTAAGCCTAGAAGAGCAATCGATATTAGTTAGTAACTTGTCATCAGGTTGTAGCAGCGTGGTGCAGGATGAGACGCACGTGAAGACGGCCCTTGAGCTCGCGATCACCCCGTAGCTTCACAAAAACGATCTCATCGAGGGAGAGGCGGACAAGGTCTAAAGGCTCGGAGACAGACGAGGAGCCAACGTCCTCAGTGTCGGCCATTGCGGAAGAAAACGCGTGGTGGGATGGATGTCGATGACGAGGGGACTGCCAGGTGAGGGACTGAGAACGCGACGCCAGAGCAGAAAAGGATCTCCGCCAAGACTGTTAGCGCAAAACCCCCTCAGTTTCCCCAGACCAGCCCGGACTGACAGTGTGACATTATTGAAGGACAAAGCGCTCTTAATTGTATTTCTCCGCGTGCAGTCGTGTCGCTAATAATACCGCAAAATATGCAGCATGGATGCCCAGCTCCCCCTTTCCTTTTTCCCCGACCATCTCCCCTTCAGTTCTTCCTCTGCTCCCCCTCCCTTAGTAGTGGCTTGCCGTCTTTTACATACCTAACGTTTCTCGATGCGGGCGACTGTTTGTCGTTGCGAAAGTGTTACTGCTCGCCTAATCGGCCCCTCTTGTCGCCCCATTAGCAATCCTCGCCTCCATCGGGGTGCGGTCGCTGGCCCTGCGCGCCAACTCGCGCCATGGCTTCTAACCAAGGGCATTTCTCCTGCCCCCAAACCACCGCCAATCGGACGCTCCAAGGTCCACGGCAAAGGGTTCCGCAGCGGTGCGCAGCATGCTCAAATGAAACGAGAGTTCTACTTGATTCTATCCGCTGGTCAACCTGACCAGGTCATGGAGGCCCTTTCGGATCCTCGCTACGAGCAAGTGATCGCCCAGCTGCCGCAATGTGTCTTTGTCGAGGCCTTGCGCCTGCTTTCTCCTTCGTATTTCATTGAGCCCTACAAACAGTTTCACATCCTGCTGCATCCCCAAGCAGCCAAACTCAAACGATGTACACCAATTCGGGTGATATTGGATGAATTTTCCACAAAGCTTTCTTCAATCATTCGCATACGACGGTTAGCGGGTTGTGAAATAGGCCTTGCCGAGTACACCCATCTTCTTGACTGTGCCCGATCCCTTGGTGATGAGCTGATGGCAGAATACATCTGGCACGCTATGGAAAAGGAAAAAATTACCCCGGACCTGCGGTGTTACAACTATTACATGGAATCGAAGATTTGGAACGGGTGCTATAATGGTAAAGAGGAATACCGTCTCCGGGTGACACCATATGCCTATTACAGGCGTAGGACTGGACAAAGTGTGGGGTGGGACAACTTTGAAACTGCAGAAAACAGTTTGGCCAAAGAAATACGGCTTATATTCGAGAAAATGAAGGAGGCAGGCCATGAGCCTGATGAAGCAACAATCATAAACCTCTTGGTATCGAATGCTCGCGTGGGACATGTCGATAACATGAAAAATCTTCTACGGGCAATTTGGCATGTCGACGTCGATCTGGTCAAGGCAGGAGAGCGCGAACCAGTCCTCGCACTCGAGCCTTCATCGCCCCTATACCCGACCACCCGTCTCTTGAAGGCCGTAGTTCATGCATTTGCCACGAACAACGACGTCACTGCTGCCATCTCGCTCGTTGATCACATTTCGAGCTCTTATGGGGTTGAAGTTACAGAGCAGGTCTGGCTCGAACTACTCACTGGATCGTTCAATTTATCCAAGAGGAGATTCGGTAGATATGCTGAGGAATATCAGCTAGGTAAAGTCTCATACGCTTATATCAGAGACCTTCACGACACGTTTACAAGTCCTGCCTTCAATCTTAAGCCCGCATTCGAGATGCATTGGTATTTCGCCAAAGCCGCTTGGGCTGTATGCAATACTCAAAATCTCCTTGTCCACATTGAACAGGCGTACGAGCTACTCGAAGAAACGAAACGGAAGAGGCAGATAGCAAGGGAGATTGTCGAATCCTATCTTCCCAAACACGAAAAAGAGCGCATAGCGCCTGGTGTTTTACGCTCCCGGGGCTTCGCTGAAGCCATACGGACATACGACGTAGCTCGATTGCGCTATGTCCAGCAAACAACCATAATAGAAAAGATAGTTCAGCTGCTTTTCCGTCCACGCCATGTGAGGGAAGTGCGAGCCTCAGCCCTATTATTCTCGCGAGTCCATGTTCCACTGTACTTCGAGCGATGGAGAGACTACCTGCCAGCGAAATTGACTTACAAGACCCCGACTGGCATAGTCGAGGTAGAAGGAGATACAGTATATGCCCGAAATTCACGACTTCCTCCTCACGACAAGGTCCAGTTTCGCCGGCATCTGGAAACCGTCACCAACCCCGCCTTCGAAAAGACCTCGGACACTCTTGATGACGATTTTATCTGGGCCATATACAGAGATCGCATGTCGGATACCGAGCTGAAACACCCGATTATAAAACTCCTTCTTGCGCCGGTCCTGCTCGAAAACGGGAATGCACCTTCTAGAAAAAAGAAGCAAAATCCCGACTTCGTCTTCCAGGGAGGGCGAGTCCTCCAGAAAGGAAAAGCACCAGATGCAGCAGAAAATCCGGATCAAGAGGTGGCTCCCGAGACAGAAAAGCTTGACAGGGGTTTTCCTGTCTATCAAGAGCCATATGCCTCCCCGGAATTCTCAAGGTTAATCACGTACCGGGAAGAAGACGTGCGCGACATTAAGGAGATTGTATTCGAACACGCCTTTGGTTATTTCCGCTACCCAGAACTGGCCTACCCAGAACTAGTCACAGAAGGGGGGTAAGGTTCTCGTCTTTTTCGCAGCTCTGTTTGGGTCTCGAGACTACAATCTTTCATGCATCATGATCCATGTGTCTTTTTTCGTGCCACGCGACACGATGATACCCGTCACGGAACAGCGTTATGCAACTGGCAATGTTAGCGATGATTTTGTAAGAGTTAGGATTTAAAACGCGTTGTTTATGTTAAATAGCAGACCTTTAATCACATCATGTTGAAAGCCTAGACATTGAAGAACCGTATGTGATTCAAGCTCCACGCGTAATACAGAGCTGTTCATATTTCGAAGCCGATGCTTCCTCTATGTATCAATTATCTCTTATACAGCCCCGCATAACACCAGGAATAATGGGCGCTACCCCTCTCTTCTCAAGTCATTAATAGCCATATACCTCCCGATCGAAATCCATCCCCACCGAAACCACACCATCTGGCTCTGATGCGCCTTGACCATAGCCGCCTGCGCCGTCATCCACTCCCCAACCGAGCTAACGTATAGCAACCGCGCGGGAAAGTTATCCTTCCCCTTCGCAGCCCCCGCCTTCTTCCCCTTCGACGCAGAAAACAACCCCTCAACCACGCCCGAAACCATGGTCACCGGCGCATCCAGAATTCCCAAGTACTTTCGTAGCAGATTCGTCGTGGTGAGCGTGTACAATGCGACGGGCGACGCATACCCGGGGTACGCCTTTGTCAGGTTATGCAGGAAGTGCAGAGCGCCGTGGTAGAGGGAGCGGTGGTTCGGGTGGTAGCTAATTCCGGCGATGTCGAAGGTGAGCAAGATATCGATTGTTGCTGTGGGGCCTGCGCTCGTTGCGCTGCCCTTCTTTCGCTTTGTGGTGGAGGAGGAGGATGGGGCAGTGTTGGAGTCGGGCGCGAAGGTGGAGGCGAGGAGTGCGGCGACGTCGCTTTTCGCCCATTCGGTCGTGATGCTATCGCGGAAGCGGTCCTCCTCGAGAACGAGCACGTCGGTGGGGGAGCGGATTCCAAGGCGCAGGGCGGATTTGGTAAGCTCGTTTTTGCGGATGTGGCCTAGGCCGTCGGCGTCGCCTATTTCAGTCAACACAGCATGTTAGTTCGCTGCGTTCTTTTCCAGCTCATTTTGGAGAGCGGAAAGGAAGAGGGGGAAGGTACCGCTACTAAGGCACAGAATCTTAACATGGTTCCCAAGCTCCGGCTTGGTGAGCGCAAGGAGCGTCGGCGCGAAGAACATCGCTTCGTCATCCGGGTGCGCGATGAGGAGACATATTCGCTTGTTGGAGATTCGTGGGAATGTGCGCGCGAAGGGGGACGTCGTGGTGGAGGAGAGTGTCCAGAAGATGAAGACGGCTGTAACTGCGAAGCCGAGTGAGATGAGGGTTTGCAGGTTCATGTCGAGGTTCGTCAATCGTCGAATCTCAAGTTTTTGTCTGGGAAAAAAAGGAGAGGTGACGTTGGTGATGCGCGCCAGAGTGGATCGTGGGATAGCTTAGTGCGGCTCAGGCTCGTGGGTCATTGCGGGGAGAAGGAACCGACCATATTTGGCCAATTGCCATACTACTTTTAAGAACTGGATAGGGATAAGCTTTGGAATGAAGTTCAGTGTCACTGTAAGTATACAGGTAAAATGGCGTTGAAGTTAAAAGGCCACACACCATTCACCAGATTATGTCTCCCTCACCTTAATCTCCACGTGACATCTCCCTTACACATGTGTATATATATTTCCATAACTTAAACAGAGATTTCTTGCCTCTTTGTGAATCCAGCAGAGCACTCTTCCATTTTGTGATAGATGTGTTTAGTTCTATTTCTTCAATCAAGCACACATGAAAGACTGTCTTATTTTAAGATATTCATACGCTCACATCACTTGTCTTCTCACTCAGCCTCACGAGAACCATTTTCTGCTCGGCTTTTTCAAATTTGGAAAATGGCTACTATTCTGAAGTGGGCTAGAAACGCGTTTCGAAGAGCCCCATTGCCTCCTATTGTGTTCCCGGCGACAGGCTTTGAAACCGTCAGTCCTTCCGAGATACTCGAGGAGGAACGTTTTGCAACATTCGGAAAATGACACTATTACCCTGTGAATATCGGCGATATTTTCAGCTTTAAATACCAGGTAATCGATAAGCTGGGGTTTGGTGTTACCTCCACAGTATGGCTCGCTCGCGACCTTGAGTAAGTTCGATGGCTCCACATGGTTCAACCTATGATCCACTAATTCAACCAGAGGCCACCAATATGGGACATTGAAGGTTTATACGCGCGACGAAGATAACCAGGAAGAGTTCGAGATCTACAAGCAACTGGGTCAGCGGAACTCCTCGCATCCTGGCTCTAGTCATATAAGAAAAGCACTAGATACTTTCACCATTCCTCGGCCAGGCGGCGACCACCATTGTCTCGTCCAGAGACCTATGTGGGAAAGCTTTAGCGACCTGCAATATAGAAATCCTACTCATCGATTCACCGAAGATCTACTGAGAGCTGGTCTTATGCAAGTTTTTCTGGCATTGGACTATCTTCATACGGAATGCAGGCTGGTGCATACAGGTAAGGGCAAGATCTCTTATGCTGTGTTCTGATGTACACTAACAATGCCAATTCCCATGTCCCAGACGTCAAGGGTGACAACATTCTCCAAGAGATAGAAGACAGAGCAATTCTCGAAAGCTTCATGAGAGCTGAGTTGGAGAACCCTTCGCCACGGAAATTCATCAATAGCGCGCCAGTATACGCATCCCGGCGATTTGACCTACCTAAGATATTTGGTCGCGCAGTCCTGAGCGACTTTGGTTCCGCTGTACAGGGAGACCAGAGACGTAATCACAACGCGCAACCGAACGTGTGTAGATCACCAGAAGTGATGCTGAAAGCGGACTGGAGTTACCCAGTTGACATATGGAACGTTGGCGTCATGGTATGCTTCTTTATCCTAGTACTAGGTGTTGCCTTTTTAGACCTTCACCAAATGTGTTCGTGCTCCATTACTGATTACGCGTGGAAAAAAAACTAGATCTGGGATCTTTTCGAAGGCAGGCACATGTTTTACGGCAACGATCCTGATGGGAAAGGATATTCGACGCGTGCACACCTAGCGGAGGTGATTGGAATTTTCGGACCACCACCGCTGGATTTGATTAGTCGGGGCACGAGAAGTCATGAGTTCCTTACTGAAGATGGTACGTCTTCAATTCCCAGAATCCTTCATCCCGCATATAAATCGGGGTGCTTACGAGCTTCTATAGGAAAGTGGAAACAGGATATCGAGATACCAGGAGGCATAAGCCTAGAGTACGAAGAGTTCTAGCTAGGTACGGCTACTGTCTTTCTCTGCCAGGTGATTTAAGCCCTTCCTGGGGTCCCTTAGTGTACATATATGGATCTCCTCATCTGTTAAATAGGCTCAAGCCACCATGACCTCAGTATGGCCAGTCTCTACTTTTTCGCCTTCGTCACCCCTATCTTCCTCACCCTGTCGCGTTTCATCCTCGCCACCAAAAACATCCACCTCTGTACTCGCAAACTTCCTCGCACTGACCCCCTTCTCAAACAGAACATCCAGCTCAGCAAAAGTTCTCCCCGTCGGCTCAGGAACCCTGAAAAACACGTAAATAATACACAACCCACAGCTCGCTGCCCAAAAGAATCCCGCGAAATTGCGCCAGTTCCACGCCGTGGGGTTCAGCATGTACGGGGTTAACACGCTGCAAACGATATTCACGGTGATAAAGAGCGCTCGGCCCAGCACGACAGTTTTGATTTGCAATCGGCGAGTCGGGAGCTCGGCGACGAGCGAGTAGCAGACTGTGCCAACGGAGAGCTGGTAACAGGCTGCCCATCCAAGCATAAAACTGCCCGTTGCAAGAGACGCCTCGCGGTTGTGGGTGTCGGGAACGAGGCCTAGAAAGCCCATTATCAGAAGCATGGTGAAGAGGCCACAGAGACCGAAGAGGTACAGTGTGCGCCGACCGACGCCGAGGGACATGAGGAACCACGCGCCCAGCACTCCGGCCATGTTAATGCTGTATTGACCGATAGCGAAGTTGTATGAATTGTCAGCATCCAACCCCGCTTGTTCCAGGAAGTAGGTCGAGTAATTCGAGAACGAATTCCCGCTTAGGTTCTGGATCGCCCAGACCATGCATACAATCTCCGTGCGGCGTCTGTCTGTTCCCCTGAAGCAATCGAGGTATGTGGCGCCCTGCGTAACGGAGTTCTCGAGCGCGTTGGTATGCACCATCATGGACACCGTTTCATCGGCGTCGAAACCTGTACGCGCCCGCTGATCCTGGCGTGTGAGTCGAAGAAGCGCCTTCTTCGCATCTTCGAGCCTTCCTTTCCGCACAAGCCACCATGGCGAATCCGGTGCAAACGCGATAGCCACCAGCAAGGGCACAGGCCACATCCATTGCAGCGCATAGGGGATCCGATACGCCCACTCATCATGTCGGTGCAGCATACCCCGGATCACGCCCAAGGCAACAGTGTGGCCCAGCCCCCAACAAAAGTTTACATATGTCGTCAGATACCCCCTCAGCGCGACGGGGCACACCTCAGCCGCGTAGCTCACGGTCAACGTCTGAAACACGCCCCAGGGGATTCCACATAAGATTTCCGCGACAAGGAGGACCTTCACATTTGGCGCAGTGAAGAAAATCGCAATGAAGCCGATAAGCATGGTCAGGAATATCATAACAGTATACCTGTATCCAATGCGCTCGGAGATCAACCCGTTCAAGAGCAGACCAATGATCTCGCCAACGTTGACACCATTGCTCAACGCTGCCTGCCATGGTGCAGAGACCTGATATGACCCGTCGGCTAACTGTCGGCCGTACTTTTCGTTGAACTGTGCAAAGGCGTAGAAGTTCGAGAGCAGGCTGACGTCGTATGCTTCCATCACAATGCAAGTGGAGATGACGATGCTCCATGCAATAGCCTTGGGGTAGAGCTTCACACAGTCCAGTACGCTCATGTTGTGTTCGTTCTCCGTCGCCCTTTTTGCATTTGCAAGGGTTACAGCGTCGCGCTTCACAGCTGTAATGTCGTCGACAAAAGTGCCCTGGGCAGGGGTGATGCCCGCGGCATGCTCGGGCGCGGTGACGGGTGCCATTGTTGGGGATCTCGCGAAGCAAATGCGCGTGCTATCCATTCAAGTACCGCTCAGTTGTAGCAGGATTCTACTCCCCAAAGCGTGGGTAAATCATGACATTTATAGTGGAGACTCTACCCCAGACCCTGGGGGCAACTCCATACTCCACGTCCCCCAGATTTTCTACAATCGGCAACTGCTCGTGTGCAAGCATCATTCTGAATTCGAGAATGCGGCTCGGAAACCTGATTCCGCCGGGCGTGAAGATCCAACAGAGAAATCTTTAGTCTCTCCGGCTAGACACCACACTTGGAGACTAGCTGAAACTGGAGAGGGGGAAGGATGAAGGATTATAAGGCAACATGGGGGATACTCTGGCCAAGAGATATCATTGGAGTAAGCATCCCGCTAGCAGCCTTAGCGTTGCTTGTGTGCTAATCTACTTCAAGGGCTAAGAGTACGAGGTCTCTGGTTCAACATGAAACATTTGGTCATTCGCTCGCCAGATGTCCATTATTCTAAGAACGAGACGCCCAGAAGCCGTGCTACCTCGGGATTCACTACATTCGCCCCAAATGCCTAGCTAGCGCCCAAATTGTTCATTTGCGCCCCGACAGTTGCTGGTGTACCCACGACCAAAACTACAACGCGATAGCCGCAGGAACTACGTCCTCTAAACCACAACAGTTGTCGTAACCGTTGCCGCCACGTCCCCATCGGCCACTTTAGCCATTGTCGTCGACGTATCAAACGATGCTTCGCCCTCAAAGTGCCTATCACCAACCAGTCAGCACACGTCCAATACCAACCCGCTCCAACGGAGGAACACGGAATAATAGAAGCTGGACTCAGTCGACTTACCAACCACTCTGCGGCCCCGCACTTAGAAAGCCCGTCTCCCCGTTCCTCACGCACTCCCACCCGCCTCCAACGCCGTTGCCATCTTTCAAATCAGGCACGCCCCCGCCACTGGGTACTCCTGGTGCTGGTCCCTCCTCCGATGTCGCCCCGGGCCTTCTCCTCCTCACAAATGTACTCAACCCAGCGGTAAAAACATAGAAATCCTTCTCACTGAACTCGCTGGGCAATTGACCCGTCAGAGCGCGGCCCATTGCAATCATCGGCGCCGCGTGCGTGGAGATCAGAATCGCTTTGCTTGTGCGGGGCACATCGGATGAAAGTTTCGCTTCTGCGGCGTTGATTTCCGCGTCTGCTTGCGCGATTATCGCGAACAGGGTCGCCGCGACGCGGTCGTGTAGCTGGGAGAGTGTTTCGCCATGCGATGGAGGGGTTATAAAGGATCGGTGGTGCGTTGCAGGGTCGGCGTTTAGACAGGTTGGGAAGTGGGCGACCAGGGAGGTGGATGGGGAGGGTCGGGGCGCGTGGAAGGGGAGGCCGCCGAACCATTCTCTGCGCACATATGTAATTTCGTTATTCATTTCCTTGATCCCGTCGAAATGGGAAAAAGAGGGAGAAAAAAAAAAAAAAAAAACGAGGCATGCTACATACCCAAGTCCATTCTCAACCCGCACACCCGTATCGCTTTCACTTGCACTTCCACTTCCACCATCGCCCCGCTTTCTATTCAACTCTTCAACAACCGGCCGAATCGTCTGCAGACACCGATAGAACGGACTCGAATACACGAGCGCCGGCTTCGGGGCGAAACTGTCGCTCGATATATACGCTGCGAGCTCGTGCGATTGCTTGACCCCGCTTTCGTTCAGAGTCGGATCGGCGGGGTTCCCCGTTGGCGTGGGAAACTCGGGGATGTAGATGTTTTTCGCGAGGTCGATTGTCCACTTGTTGCGGTTCTGGTGAGGGATTAGCATGGTGACTTGATGAGGGTATTTTCAGAGAGGGAGAAGGAATGTATGTGCTTACTCCGTGGCGGACGAGGTAGATTGTATCGAGGGGCATTGTGGTGGAATGACAGAGTATGTTTGGCTGTGGTGAGTGCTTGGATTGAGATTTGCGATGAAGGGTGAGTGCAGTTGCCAGCTACTTTGGTAGATGGATAGATACTACTAGTAGTAGCTAATACATAACAAGCAGCTGCTCTGTTGCCCCCCGCCATGCATTACTCCAACCTTTATACGTTGAGCGGGGCAAAGGGGGGTGAGCTTCTACCAAGCAATGCATGGCAGCCAGCTGAACAGACCCAGCGGAATCTGGTTTCCGGTTTCGATGTAGGGCTGCCTTGAACCGACAAGGAGCTACTAGATATAGTTTCTTAGGGCTCTGTCAGCTTCCTCCAACCAAACGGCCAGCTTCTCAGGAACCGCCGAGGTACAACTTTGTTGGTGTCCCCGTAGAGCATACCTGACCACCTCCCTCCCCCGCCGGCCTTTGATCCAATAAGCGTAAGTTATAACTAATTTTGGCGTTATTTGTTCCTGCCCACCCTGGCAAAGCATGGCTGCCTTTTCAATTACACCTGTATGGTCTGATATTGGCCAGCTCGCGGGGCTCCTGGCGCAGTCGTAACGGATGCAATGCTACCCCATGCAAGCTGGAAACGCAGTTAGGATTAAATAGAAAAGATATAAATAATCCCTGAGAAAGATGGAAATCACGATCCATTGCTATGTTCGCTATGAGCGGCGATCCCTACATCTATCGTAGAAAGCACTTTCTGGCGGTCCTAGGTAGCTCTTGTGCACTCCACCAAGGTCCAAAACGATCTTCTCCAACACGTAGTTCTAGGTCCCGAACCGAACTCTGAGTGTATGGGATCCTGGAGTACTAACATCGAGTTGATGACGGCGCTTCCACATGTTATCCATGGCGGACTCTTTCCACCCTTCAGGGAGCTTGCCAGGCGTAGACGGCGAGGGAACTAGTAGTCGATGTATGGTTGTTGAGCCGTCGTCTAGCTGGAAGTCATACGTGATAGGCGAGTTAGGATTGGTGTCGAGAGTAAGGGTAAACTCGAGGATGAGACGTACGTGGAACCCCGTATTCCTTTCCATACGCTTCCTTGATAATCTCTCTCTGTGTTGAAAGCACCTCTTTAACCCCCGAGTCTGGGTCATCCATGTCATGGGTCTGTCACCGTTCCCACGCATACCCCATGGTTATATAGCTCTCATGACCCTTAGCTCGCTCTGCACCCTCTCAAAAATATTTGGTGATCTTCTCTTTACTTGTCAACCAAGACCACCTACCCTCCGGTTCAAATCCAGTTTCCCATCCCGAATGAGTGATTGGATCAATCTGGAGTGAGTAACACTGCCCACAATAATGGCAGTCTCGGCTTCAAAGCTTTCGCTGTCTCCCACAATAACTTCAGGAGCAAACCCTGTGACGCGAGCAAAATCGTCGGCAAGTCTTTTCACTGCGACCTGGACACTTTCAAAACCCTCGCCGTCAACGAGTATGGGCGCATTAACGAGGCTGACACTGCCGGGAGAAACAGTGTGGCTGGCAAACGAAGGTGCGTACATTATTGATAGCCATTATCTTGTTGAGAGTACTGACAGCTGTTAAATGGAATGGGCGAGCAGTTTCACTTGGCGGCCTCGGCAGTCTGGCCGGTCCACGAGTAGTTTCCTAATTGGGGTCGGGAGGCCTACATGGATAGTCGCAGGTCGTGCCTTCCAACTTGGGGGTCAGCCGCCGCCCGCCGTACAACTCGAGCCATTTCCCTTTCACTACACACTTCAACGCGAGCATATGTGCGCATGGTATTGACGGCCCGGAAATGGGGTTCCTTCCCCAATTCTGGCTTTCTCGTCTATCTGGCTACCTACTAGTACCTGGAGGTCTGGTGCCACCTGGCTGCCATGTTTTCCTGTCGTCAGAGTGGACCTAGCGGTGTACAAGACAATAGACGCCTCTTATCGGCGGATCGCATATTGACCATCTCCAGTACTACCGTCTGCCATGTCGATGTCAACAGCAGTGATATACCGCGCTTGGCGAGACAAACAGCGTGATCTAGACATCACATATAGTGATCTTTGACGTTGCTGCGATGTTCTAGATAAGCTTAGCGAGCAGTGGACGAATGCACGCAGCGTTGTGAAGCTCGCAACTTATTTGCTGTGACCACCAGGTCTAGAAAAACTGAGCTATACCTTGAGACTAGGCTATCCGTTGACGTTGCTACAAGCTTACCTAGAATTGGTGTTAGTATGCAAGACTATTGCTCTGAGGCGGCGCCAAATTAAACGAGCTCACGGATTCGGATGGGCAAATAATCGAGGATGTTTGGACGGACCTCGGGAGAGCCTGCGTAAATTTTGACACGAGCTTCGACCACTTGTTGGACTATCCTGTTCTCGGTGGTTTGGCCTGACCCTAGCCGACCACCCCGGCTTCTGTCGATGTCGTATACATTAGGCATGAGGCTCTTTGCTTGTCAATGGCTTGCCCTGCCGACTGGTCAAAAATAGCAGGGACTCTATCATGCCGGAGTAATAATACAAGATCGGTATAGCCCAGCTGACTCTTTGGCCGTATTGCTTTTTCCCCCCCGCGAACCCGAGCAATGCTACTGAGAATGCTGCGCGCCTTCGGTAACCGACATGTCACACTTGGGGCTAAGACCAATGAATTTGCCTGATGCAACCCGATCTGCCTAAGCTTTAACATTCCCGATATTGCCTGCCCACTCTTGGGCTTACTTATGGCTCGACTGCCCCGCGACGAGGCAGCAATTCCTACCCACACAATCGAACATGACACCAATTGGAAGCACCTCGCCAATGGAGGACATCAGCCTGAAGCTTCTTCAAGATGTGAAGACGCTTCATAGCTACCTTGACACAAAAGAACTGCCCCATCCGTCTTTTGACAAGGACACCCCGCCAGTGGTTCTTCCGGATGATGCACCGCTAGAAGTCGAGAGCGCTCGTGAGCAGATAATGGACGCTGCTCTGCGCCTTTTCCGCCTCGCTGCCGGGCCGAGTGACTATATTGTCCATGCGAGAACCAGTGTACGCTTTTCGATTCCACGGAGATATCTTGCACTGACCAAAAGCAGTACCAAGACGCCGCAACCCTCCAATGGCTTTACGAGTTTAAAATCTTCGACCTAGTCCCCGCCGAGGGCACCGCTACTTACACGGAACTTGCTGCCAAAGCCAACGTCGCGGTTAACCAAGCAAAAAGCGTCATCCGCATGGCAATGACTAGTGGTCTCTTCGAGGAACCCATCCCACAGCAGGTCTCCCACTCTGCGACCTCGCTGTATATTCGTAACAACGACCCCACCCGGACGTG
Organism: Aspergillus ustus; assembly: GCA_000812125.1. Taxonomy (NCBI): domain Eukaryota; kingdom Fungi; phylum Ascomycota; class Eurotiomycetes; order Eurotiales; family Aspergillaceae; genus Aspergillus; species Aspergillus ustus. Next base: position 25,219 of record JOMC01000152.1, read on the forward strand.
GGTGCCTTGGCTCTGCGATATAGCCATACCCACTGCGGCCCGTATGGTACACATAAAAAATGGCCGCGGAGCCTTAGTCGAGCACATACAGCGTACAGCTTCGCACACGACACTGAACTTCCGTTCTTCCAGCACTTGGCGCAGGTCCCCGGGCGCAAGGCGCGGTTTGAAGGGCTTATGAAGGCAGTTTCTTCTTTGCAGAAACTAGACCTCAGGCACACAATTGCTGGCTTTGATTGGACTAGTCTGGGTGAAGCCACTGTTGTTGATGTACTTGCCCCCTTTGCCATGACCGCTCTCATTAACGACCCACCTCGCTGACAATAACCAGGTCGGCGGCTCGACTGGCCACGTCTCCATCGCGCTCGCACGCGAATTCCCTTCGCTTAGATTCATAGTCGAAGACCTTCCTGAAGTAATCTCCGACGCGCAGTCCCATTTAGACTCCCTCCCGGACAGTGCAACGATTGTACCCCGAATCACCTATCTTCCACACAACTTTCTCATGCCGCAACCCATTACCGGCGCCGCCGTGTACTTTCTTCGGATGATCTTGCATGACTGGCCGACTGTTCACGCTATCGAAATCCTCTCGCAGCTCGCACGAGCCATGGGAAAGCACTCACGGATCATCGTCATGGACGCGCTGTCACCGGATCCGGGTTCTGTGCCGCTGGCCAGGGAGAGGCTGGTGCGCGCGCAGGATTTGACCATGCTGCAGAATTTCAATGCGGGGGAGAGGGCGTTGGAGGACTGGAGGGAGTTGTTTGGGCAGGTTGGTGGAGGGCTGGAGATAAAAGCCATTAGGCAGCCTGCAGGGAGTCATATGGTCTTTATCGAACTAGCTATAAAGAATGAGAAGGGGGAGGAGGAGGAGGTGTCATGCTAGGTCAGATGGTACAGTATATCATAGTGCAAACTAGGGTAGAAGGATGGTACGGTGGCCCTTTACACACCCGTTAGAATGTGCCTGTAGAATGGCCGTGATGGAACAAAAGAAAAGCTACACAACAAGCGCAGGTGCATACTACACTCAGCGGACGCTGCAACAAAGAATATCATTCTTCAAGAGCGCCTTCAATGTCGGTCCTCATCCACACTCTCAACACAAACCTGCTCCAGCAGATGGATCGTCCTGTCTCTGGAAGCGCACGCCAGCAGGTTCCTCTGAGGGGAGAACTCCAACGCCGAGATGTAGAGGCGACGCAAAAAAAATTTCTGTACAACAGCGGCGGTCCGCAAATCCCAGATCCAAACCCAACCATGACTATCGCCCGAGGCCAGGAAGCATCCATCCGAGGAAAAAGCGATGGCAGTAACGTGCGCTGTGTGGCCCTTCAATGTTTGTCTCGGGCCACCACCAACACCGACAACCTTGATGGTCAGATCCGCAGACGCCGTGGCGTAAAACTGCCCATCCGGCGAGGAGCGCAGTGCGTTGATAGTATCAGTGTGCAGATGGGCGCCCTTTGCCTTACCATGACTGGACGAGTATGCAATGACCTTGCCCTTTGTTGTTCCTGCTCTGATGTACGAGCCGCCCAAGTTGGTGGCGATGCAGGTAATGGTCTTCTTTGTGTACCAATATGCGAGGGGAGGGGAGTCTCTCATGCACATGGAGATCTTGTCCTCTGCAGCAGCTACAATCCAGTTGGTCTGAGTACTGTAGGCTATTGACCTGACGTATGAGACGGATTCCTCGATCTCCATGTCCTCGCCCAGGTTCTTCAGCGAAGCATGGTGGACACAGCGGTCGTCGGCCAGGCAGAAGACTCGGTCATCTTGCGACGAAACGGCAATCTGTTGTACCCTGCCCGGAGTGAATCTGCCATTTTCGATCCCTGTCGAGACGTTCCATACTCTGAGCGAGCCGTCCTCAGAGCCGGAGAGAAGGAGCTCCCCGCTGGGCGTAAAGGCAAGAGTGTTGACCCACCCCGTATGTCCACGCAGGGGCGCAGTCCACCTCCAGATTGTCGCTCCCTTTTTGCCCCGGGCTTTGGCAAGCTGCTGGGCGTGATGCTGGTTCTGCTCCTCGAGCCGTTTTTGCAATTTGGCCTCGTACTCCTTCTCCAGGTACTCCGCCAGGCTGTCAAACTTCACCTGCAGGTTAGTCTGCTCGATCTCTAACTTTTCCATCTTCGCCTTGTTGGCTCTCGTGGCTTCTTCGATCTCGCGTGTTGCCTCCTCATCGCGCAGTTGAAGGGCTTCTTTGAACTCCAGCTGCAGCGCCTCGAGCTCTCGCTGGAACCGAGCACGCTCGATCGCGATGATTTCGTTCAACTGCACGCCCGCGCTCGTCTGCTCGAGCGTCTTGTGATCATCGACCATCTCCTCCTGCAACGACAGAACGACCGTTGGCTCTGCGACCTGCAAAAACTCCTTGACGAGCGTGATTGCCGACTGGCGCGTATTGTCGTGTCGAAACGTCCGACTTCCCTTGTTGATCATATGCCCCCACCACTCCGGCTGCTCGATCAACTCTCTTTCGCGCTTGACGGCGATCTCATGTGGCACATCGTCCCACATGGACGTCGCGAGGACGACATTCGGAAGCGCATTGTCGCCGCATAGCTTCCTGAACGTGAAGATATTCCTCTTCGCACTGCCCGTCATGCGCACGTTGCTGATTCGGTGGAAGTAGATTATCCCCGTGAGTCGTACATTCTGCGAGTAAGTTGATGTTAGCCAGCCTGCTAACTCGCGGAGCACCTCGGTGTCGCTGCGGTTCGTATCGTCAAACCCGGGCGTGTCGATGAGGAAGAGGCTGCGGTCTTTTAGGATGTAGCTCTCGTACACACCGACTTCCCCGGTGCATGACTCGAGGCTGTGACCGATGGCTGGTTTTTGGTCTGTGAGCAGCGAGATGAATGAGCTCTTGCCTGACCCTGTGGCACCCATTACTGCGATGTACATGGTGTCAGGCATCGTGAATTCTGTGTTCTTCGATCAGGCCTGATAACCAACGCAGGAGCGCAGAAATTCGAAAAGAAATTTGGTCACAGGGAGCGATGACCTCGACATAAAAGCCACGTCAATGCAGTGTAAGGCTGCGAGTGATTCCGCCCCATTCTAACCGGTTCGAGCGCATCCGAGCGACGCAAGGCTGAAGCTGAACTGAGCCTCGCCAAGACACGCCGACGCAATCCTGGCGCGAGCTAAGCGCCCAATAAATACGTACTCGAGCCCAATTTATTTCGCATGTCTCTGGAATCCCTGCGGGGGCCGTTTTCGCATTCGAGATGACTGATCCGAACGTTTTCGAGGAGCAGGTGGGCAACATCTTGAAGTTTACGGGGGCGACGCGACCAGAGTAGGTGATCACACCCCTTCAGCAATCGGCAAGAATACTCATAATAAGCCTCCAAGACCCGGTGCAGTTTTCATCCTCGTCCTCGGCGCAACAGGAAGCGGTAAAACAACATTTGTCTCAAGATGTAGCGGCAAACCTCTCAAGATCGGACACGATCTCTCATCTTGTGCGGGCCTCTTTTCTAGAGATGGACATACCAGGTTTAACATTTAGCTAAATAGGCACCTCCGACCTAACAATAACCTCCTTCTCCCATCCATCACCCGCAGACCCCACCGACACAAAGACAGTCTACCTGCTCGACACCCCCGGCTTCAACGACACGAACCATTCCGACTCGGAAACCCTAACCCGCATCTCGCATTATCTCGCCGTCGCCTATGCAAACTGCATTTACATTTCCGGTATAATCCTCATGCATCGCATAACCGACCCGCGCCTTTCAGGCACCGCACGACTGAACCTTGAGATGTTCAAGCACATGCTTGGCGACACGGCGCATGAGAATGTCGCCATCGTCACGAGTATGTGGCCGACGCCACCAGGAGAGTTGGAGATCCAGAGGGAGAAGGAGCTGATACAGCGGGAGGGGTTACTCGCGGAAGTTCTACGAGGCGGCGGGAGGGCTTTTCGGTACTCGGGGTTTGATGTACAGAGTGGACAGTCTCTTCCTCTCTCGGTCATCGACTATCTACTGCACCAGGCACGAGCCGGCCCCATCGTCCTGCAAATTCAAAACGAGCTTGTTGACGAGAACCGCGACCTCATTGATACATCCGCTGGTCAGTTCCTCACCGATAGGCAAGTCCTCGACCTGCGACGGGAATACGATGCTACAATCCGCGGCATTCGAGACGGAATGCTTGGTTCCGGATCGTTAGATATTCAGGATGGCCCTCTAGACTCACCGGAACGACGAAAAGCCAAAATCCAAATAGACACCGAATTCGCCGACCTGGAGAGGAAACTCCAAGAGAACCACGCGACTCTCTCGAAAAATCTACTCCGAATCCATCACGATGAGGAGCGACGTCTTACAGCACAAATATCGCAGCTCGAAGCAGATCTTGATGCGAGAATAGCCGCGAAGCAAGAATACCTAGACCAACTAACAACAACCACCCTTTCAAGCACCACCAGTTCCAATCCCGGCATCGCCACAAGCACGGAGCTCGAGATCATGTACCTCCGCCGCGAGATCCAAGAGCTGAGACTCGAAATAGAGCAGAAGCAAGCCGCAAATAATTCAGTCCGTCATTCATTCCGGAGCGGTATGCTGTTTGATACCGTCGGGAGGGTTATTGGGGGTGCTGTTGCTACAGGTAAGCCCTTGAATTTTCTTCTCAGTTAGTTATCTTTGCCATTGGAGCCACTGTAATACTAAGGAAGTCGTCAAGCTGTTCCGGCGCTGGTCGCAGGGTCATTGTGTGTTTTGATGTAATATTTCAGGACTCGACATCGGACCGGGTAGCTTTCATCAGCGAAGGGCATGAGGTCAATGATTTATGAAGTTTACGAGCAACTTCCACAGTCTTTCCAGATACATGTAGAATAAATACTGTAATGTCCGTTACTGGTAATCGATTCTTCCGTGAACTGGGAATTGCCTCATGAGACAGCACGAATATTCTCACCCCCCTCCCCCTCGTGGCCGCCATCCAAGCCGAATACCTGGGGTATCCTCCGCTTTCACCCTCTCCGTATCCGCCCTACCAAGACCTAGCTCGGCACGATCAGGTGCAGCTATGCCAGAAGACGTCGGTGAGGATCCGTGACATGTATGGCATTGATCTTGCACAGCGCGTCGGGGGTGATGTAGACTAGATGTTTGATTTGGATATACTTTCTGTGTACTTGGACTCAATAGTAGTGACTCCTTTGTATGTATACATACATCCATACATACTAGGCATGATCCTCCCGAGCAGCTAATCAGACTCGGGGCTGCCCTTGTATCTACGAGTCAGTCTAACTAATAAACTCGCACTTTAAATTAATATCCCTCGGCGTTTCTCCACAATACGAATCTACTTAAGGAACCCGCACGCCTTAGGTCGCGCCCCTTCGCCCCCATTAACTCCGCCAACTTCTATGACTACATCTACATAACCACGCCTTTGGCCCCCAACAACAACAAAAATTCACATCGAAAATGACCACCGCCGAAACCTACACTCACAAAACAATAACATTACCCTCAAACACAATCGCCCACAAATGGACTCTCGTACCCTCTCACCGGGATTCGAGCCCCCCACGCGCAATCCTGATCCTGCAGCACGGCTTCGGCGAGTACGCCGAGCGCTACACGACTTCACATGCGCAACTTATTCCCACGCTTACAGCGCGGAGTATCGATGTCTGGGCGCTTGATCTGGAAGGGCATGGGCGGTCGCCTGGGCAGAAGGGGCGCGGGGTTGTGGATGTTGAGCGGGCTGTGAGGGATCATGCGTGGTTGTGTGGGTATGTAGAGGGGATTTATGATGATGGCCAGAGCGATGGTCGTGGCGATGGTATAGAGGAGGAAACAGGGAGCGTGACAACGACAACTGAACAGTCCAGAGAGAATACGCGCTCCTCTACAAAAGTCGACCCCGGCGCGAACGCGAAAGTCGGTGGTAAACACCCACACCCACGCCCGCCAATCTTCCTCTTCGGCCATTCCCTCGGCGGTCTCGTCACAGCGGGGAGCGCAACCGCCCTCCTCTCTGCAAACCATAGTCCCACACCGAATTCATCTACTACCCCTGTCCCAATAACAGGCCTAATCCTTACAAGCCCCGTCTTCCCCCTCGCCGGTCTCACAATCATCGAGCGCCTAAAGGCCCTGGCGATGCACATCCTCGCCCGCCCGCTCGCTTTTCTCTTCCCCAGCCGCGAAGTCCCCTGGTCCACGTCGCCGGGCGGGACGCTCTGCGGCGATCAAGAGGAAGAGCGCCGCGCAGCGGAGGATGAAGTCATGTTCCACGGGCATATCTCGTGGACGGTTGCGGCGACCGCGGCGGGTGTCGTCCGTGGGGTTTGGAGGGAGATACGCAGGGGGGTATGGGGTGATGGAATTGGAAACGGGAACGGGAACGGGAACAGAGCAATCGTGGACGTTCTTGTTCTCCATGGGCGCCGGGACTCTTGGGCGGATTGGAGGGGGAGTTTGCGGTTTGTAGAGGGTGTTCGGAGGTCGCGGGCGGGAGTGGGAGTGGGAATGGGGGCGGCGAAGGCGAGTGTGCCGGAGGGGGAGGAAGCCTCAGGTGCTAAGCTAGTTATCCTTGAGAGCCCATATCATGAGTTGTTGAACGCTGGAGGTAACGAGGGTCAGGAAGCACTGGGGATGGTGCTGCAGTGGATCGAGGAGAGGATCGAGCGCTAGCCCTAATCCGGGGGAGCCTTGCGAGTCGGGTTGATGATGCGCCGAGGGCGAAGTACACTGTAGTTACAGGAGTAGTCGGATTTGGGGGCCAACTTGACCAGGGGTTAGTTTTAATTTATAGAGTATAAACTTCGCGACAAATGTTAACTCTACCACTTGGATGCTTTCACAGAAAGCAGGGACCAGTCAATGTCTATTCCATATGTATGCAGAGTGCAGCGTGCATTCGAGAGACGCTGGTATATATGTGCACTTCTGCTTAGATAAATACACATATCAAGGACCGAACTCCGTAAAGGCTGATGTCCCAATACCCTTATATAGTAAGGCAAGAGAATTTATATACATGATATGATCCAAGTTATTGCAAGACTAAGACTCGTATTATAATGAGATATAACATTATTCCTGCTGCAAATATGGAAGGAGATACAACCTTTTTACCTACTAAAACATTCGCTGCGATAGCCCTAATGCGGAGGAAAAAGCTTTCGAGCTGGAGTCAAGACTGACTCGGGAGATCGGGAGCAGATAGCTCCCGCTGGCGAGGGGTATAAATATGGCCAACAGCGGCCCTAAAATGGCTCTGACAAATCTCAAATGTTGGTGGAGTATTTTGGTCTTACATCCACCTGCTGGTATAATGAGAAATGGGCTCTAGCAAGACATGGAACAAGGTGCATACTCCTAGATCTGTTATGAGCCACTAGGCTGCTCTCGGCTAGATTAGCCGCTGTACTAACCAGGTGCAGCCTAGCGCAGATGTGAAATCTTCCATCCAATCTTTTTTGATTTCTAACGATTAGAAATGGTTGGCCTCTCTGCATTTACAACTTGAACACTCCTCGAGGGGGATTTCCGGTCATATCAAAACTCAAATCTTACTTTTAAATGTCCGCGATAGAGGATACAGTTTATGAACCTACTTCAGCAACAAATGAATCGCGGCTTCAATATTGCCCTCCGCGCTCGCCAATTTTCTCAACCTCGTCACTGCGTATTCTCGCCTCTATCAACACTCCCTCGTAATAGAAATCATATTGTGAGAGCGCGTCCTTTTCAACCTCAACTTCGCCTTCCAGCACCGCATTCTTTCCAATCCAAAGCGACAGATTCCGCAACAATGACCCAAGAACGGCCGCCACAAGACGCAGCCCCAAAACAGGAGGAAGAGGAAGAGGAGAAGCTCCCCCCACTCTCACCTCAGGACTTCCGGATCTACAACCAGAAGGCCGAGCAGATGGAATACTTTGTACGTCTACTAGACCCCCTGCAGTCAGTTTTCCTTTACGTATACAACCCTTAACGACGTGTCTAGCACGCCCACTTCCGCCACTCATGGAACACCCTCTGGGACGCCTGCACAGCCGGCAAACGCCCAAAGACCATGACGCTGAAGCAATTCATCAACGTCGGCCTGCAATTCGCGCACCACCTCGAGGTGCATCACAGCATCGAGGAGAACCACATCTTCCCGTTCCTCGCGCGGCGCATGCCGGAGTTCCAAGCCAAGGGGCGTGGGAAGCGCGCCGCTGAGCTTTTACGGCAGCATCGGCAGATCCACGAGGGGCTTGAGGGGTTTGAACAGTACCTTGAGCGGTGTGTCAGTGGCGAGGAGGAGCTGAGACTTGAGGTGCTCCGCGAGAAGATGGAGGGGTGGAGGGAGGTTCTCTGGACGCATTTGGATCAGGAGGTGAAGACGCTTGGGGCGGAGAATATGAGGCGGTATTGGAGTAAAGAGGAGATTGCGATGATTCCGATGTGATTAGTTGGCTGGGTTAGGTATGAAGTGAATGTACATAGAACTTGAAAGTATATAAAAAGTATATATCGGGCACATAGATTCAAATCTGGGAAAGAGCGTTCAAAGGGGCGGTAGCTTCCGGGATCGCGCCTTCCCTCTAGTCCCAAATGCAAAAAAATATGGAAAGAGCACCCCATGCTCCCGCCCGCACTAGGGGTCGCGCGCCTTCCTTGTAATACGAAACCTTGGTTACTTTTTCCCGCACCTAAGGAAGGTGCGACCGGATGGTGGGCACCTATAGCCTCGTAGTTTCCTTTTCCAACAAGCATGCACCATGATTTAAATGGAACGCCCTGCCCCCGGAGGTGATGCCGGCGATTCGAGTCAATGCAACGGCGGAAGTCACACATGCACTCAGCATTGGTAAGCACAAATTCCCAAATGATATGAACCTGAGTTGGCGAAAAGTGAAGTGACCACGGCCATAAATGCGAGTCTCGAACCATTGAAGAAAGGTATGTTGCTGAGTTTACTGCCGGACCAAGAGCGGAAATAAGCTGATAGAAATATAGACCAGCAACGTAAAGAGAAGGAGGAGAGGTTAGACTGGCTTGCTCCTACTGTCTACGAAGTACAGTACAATGATCACATCAGTAAGCACCAACAAGGTACAGGCAGATGGTTTCTGGAATCATACGAGTTCACTTCCAGGGTCAAAGTTGGTCACTCAACACTGTTCTGCCAGGGGATACCTGATGCTGGAAAGACTATCTTGGCTTCTGCCGCCATTAGGTAATTGCTGTCAATCAAAGAGGAGCCCGGACACTACGTTGCCTTCGTTTTCTGCAACTAGCGCATGCAGCAGGGGCAGAAGCCCTCCTAGCTGCGATCCTCAGACAAGTGACCGAACAATGCACAGACTTACCAGAGCCCATCCGCTCCATGTACGGCTCATACAAGTCCAACAGGGTGCGGCCTTCATTTAGCGATCTCATTGGGGCTCTATGCTCTATCGTGCGGGACTTTCCACGCCTTTTTATGGTTATTGATGCTTTAGATGAGTGTCTGGACTCTACGTGGAAAACATTGATTCAAGCAGTGCGGAAGTTGCAACAGGAAGTGGAAGCACGCCTCTTGGTGACGTCCTGACCAAACGAAATGAGACGCCGCGAATTTGTGGACGACATCCAGTTCGAGATACGGGCCCGAAAAGAGGACATCGAGAGCTTCCTTCGCGGACAGATGGGTACATTGTCTGAATGTGTCGTCGAGAATCCTGGGCTCCAGACTTCGATAATCAAACAAATAATTCAGCTAGTAGATGGAATGTCAGTACACCCCCCTACACCTTACTTTTAGGAAACTAACTTCCGCCACAGGTTCCTTCTAGCCAAACTCCACCTCGAATCTTTAAAAGGGAAGAGGACCAGGGGACACATAGAAGACGTCATGCTGAAGCTGCAGACCCAAGTCCAAGGCCACGGCGCTTTGCAGGCAGCGTACGAGAATGCGCTCGAAAGAATCGATAACCAACAAAGTGACGACCGCCAGTGGGCTATCTTGGTCATCTCGTGGGTGGTACATGCTCGCCGTCCATTGAAGGCTCAAGAGCTCCAGCATGCCCTCGCTGTGAGAGCGGGCGACCGGAACCTGCACTTTGAGTATATTCCACCCCTCAGCGGGCTCTGTGAAATTCTGTCCCTGTGTGCCGGGCTGGTGGCCCTCAGCCGTGATCATAACGTTGTTGAACTTGTCCATTACACTACCCAGCAATACTTTGAGGATCCGACACACCTGCCGGAATGGATCCGTACGGCGCCAGTTTCGATAGCTGCGACATGTTTGACATACCTATCATTCGATTCTTTCGCGAGTGAAGATGGGTTTGATGATGCTGAGCTGGAGGAGAAGTTGTCCCAATACCCTTCATTGGAGTATTCTGCTCTCTTCTGGGGTGACCATACTCGTGCGCATCAGGAGTCACTTGGGTATGAAGTTACGAGTTTTCTATATAACGGAGAGCTGGCTCTTGCGCAAGCCAGATTTTGACTAAATGGAAGGAAGGCCGCTATGCGTGGTTTACCTTTGATATACCCGTCTTATCAAGCCTCCATTTGGCTGCATTATTCAGGCTCGACTTTTTTCTGAGGGTTCTGATTGTGGGCAGAGCAGATGCAAATGCATGCGACTCTCACGACCGCACAGCACTATTACGGGCAGCAAAGGAAGGACATGGAACAGTGGTGAAGCTTCTTCTCGAGGCGGACGGCATTGATCCCGAGATTGCAGACAACATTGGCTCTTCCCCTTTATCATATGCGGCGGAGGACGGGCATGAGGAAATTGTACGACTGCTTCTTCAAGACGTGCGCATCGATCCTAATTCTAGGGATAGACTTGGGCGTACTCCGTTACACTGGGTCGCACGAAATGGCCACGCAGGCGTTGTGAGTCTCCTCACAGAATTCGAGCGTACCGTGCCGCATGTAAAGGATGAATTCGGTGATACACCACTCCATTGGGCAGCAGAGTATGGGAACGCACCCATAGTTGACATTCTGCTACAGTGTGTCACGGCATCTGATTGTGATTTTGATGTCAATTCGAGGGATTAAATGGGTGTCACCCCCCCTGTTATCTGCTACCGAAAAGGGCCATTCCGAAGTTGTGGGCTTGTTGGCCAAATTACCGGATATTAACCTTGGTGTCAGACACCAACATGGCCGGACTCCACTCAAAATATGAGTCCAGGACGGAGACGAAGACACAGTGACTCAATTACTGGGGATAGACGAATTTGTCCTTCTAGATCCATTTGTACCCGGGAAGTCATGGCTGGAGCTAGTCAGTGAACTACTTCCCTCAGAGCAGAATTCCGTCGCACATCCGGATCTATATGCGAGATCAGTGTTGAGAGCAGCATTGGAAGCCCGGCAAACTCGCCTTGTCAAGCTCGCATTGTAGAAGCTTGGACTTGACTTGAGCTCGGATGGACAAGGTGACTTGGGGCTACTTGGCGGCGCCTATAGCGGCGACATTGACGTAGCTAGCGCCCTTCTTGCCTTTGGATTGGCTAATCCCAATCAATGCAAGGTCAGTCTCAACACGCAGGAGCCCCCTCGCTGTCGCGGCACTGGCAGGCCAGTACGGCACTGTTGCACTTTTGCTCCAAGAACCAAGTATTAAGTTGAATGCACTAGACAACGATCTCAAAACGTCACTAGCCCTCGCAGCACAGGCAGGCCTTTATGATATCGTCGAGCTCCTACTTCAAAACCCATGCGTTTCGTTAAGTACCCAGGACCATTTGGGGAGAACCCCTCTCGCGCTAGCAGTATCGACAGGGTAGTATGATGCCGTTAGCCTCCTGCTCCGGCACTTAGACGCTGAGCTTGGTATCCAAGACAGGGTTGAAGATACCCCGCTCTCACTGGCAATAGCGACAGGCATCTACGATATAGTTGAACTTCTGCTCCAACATTCGACAGCGCAGCTGATTGGCCGCCTTGCGTTCAGCCTCGCGTTGGAAAACCCGCCCTACACCCCAAAAGCATATAATCCCCCCGCGTTAAATCCTCTGAATTGGGTCTATTTCCCAGATGCGGGTGATCAGGGTTGAAGGGTTGACACGTCAAAGCCACTGTACTGCATTTTTAGTCTAGAGCGGGGGATGGAATGTCGATTGATATGTTGAAGATATCGGGGCTGTGATTGGTTCTTTAAACGTAGAAATAGCTCGCGGGTGTTTTGGGGGGGATTCGATGAATGCTAAGCCACAGTTTTTGGGTAGAACCTGGGAAGGGTTCTTGTTTCATTAGAGAGCGCATGTGGTTTGGAAGGGTTCATGGAGGGGTGGCTGTGTACGTATTGTTGCCGATGGAGGGGGGGATGGAAGTGGAAATGGAATTTTCTTTGCGTTTTCTATGCTTTTCCCCTTTTTGTCGTCTTTACTTTTGATTTATTTTTATTTTTTATATAGGTGAATGTAGAATCAGTGGGATTTTCTAGCTTGGATAGATAGAACATCAACTTCATCAAGTCCCCATGTTTTTAGTAGATTTTTTTTTTAACAGATCGATGCTTGCACCTTTTTTTTTGGCAAGAATATACTGTATCAAGCACCATCAGCAGTCTCAATCAGCCCTTTAAACACAGATACGTACTAGTAGTCTATCTGCCACTTCTCACTGTTCCAGAGTATGTCGGCGCTGGGGTATTCGAGCCCTAAGTGCAGAACGCCAACGCCTACCCTACCCTGTAATAGTAGCTATAAAACGTATTCCAATACTCTCCAGCACCCTCTCCGCCGTGCTAGGCGTATATACCGAGAGATTTCACTGCATTAAACAGAAGCATGCAGTTAAGTAGGTTGTGAGAGGAGAACTTCTGCGACGAGAGCATGGGCCTGGTATATGTACCGACGAAGATTATTACCCTCCTCTCATATTTTTTGGTATGTTAGCACAGTCGTGTGTGGTTAGCAGGTCAGTACGGCGTCAATGAGGAGGTAAGTAGGTTTCAAGATGCCTTAGTAGGCATATGATGATATTTAGTAGGCCCAAAGTACATCAAGGGAGAGAAGTGCATTCAAGGGGTTAAGTATGTATATCTTAACTCAGCTGCAGTGCTAATATAACCTAGGGTTAAGGAGGCTAAACAAGAAGATGTCCTCCCTGAAACACCTTTCCAATTGCAACCTCGCACCCGCTACAGCCAGTATGAAGGCTCTCCTCCCTCCTAACAAGGTACCGTATAACTTCTTCCCGCGCCTCCCCTCTAATCCAGCTCTCAGTAGCGGCATAATGAATGGGTGGGTTCCCCTCATTATCTTCTTGAGACAAATTAACCCCCAGACTGCCAAGATACTCTAGCAGCTCTTCAGATACACGTGGGTGCATTGCCATGTGTGCGAGGGTTTTTCCAAGGTTGTTCGCGGCGTTCGGGTCGAATCCAGCATCGAGGAGCAGGTTTGATGCTGAGACGTGAAGCGTATCTCTTCCAGCGTGGTCCGGACTTGTAACTGTCGTGTCTGGCGCGAGCCGCTGCGCGATGAGCTGGATAAATCGCTCGAGCTGGTCTACCGACAGAGCTCGGTGAAAAATGGTATCCCCGTTGTCGTCTCTCAGCCGCCAGTCGGCACCATGGTCAAGGAGATATCTTGCCAGTGTGAATCTGGCTTCCTCGTGTTCGTCTTCCCACTCGCAAAGCTGATGTAGACAGGTTTCGCCACGGTAATTCCGAGCGTTGACATCTGCGCCTGCATCAACAAGGCAGCAGACGGTATCGTTTATATCGCTGTCAGGCCTGTGCATGCCGTAGTATGTGCAGGTGCCCACCATTTCCCGCGCAGCTGCAGCGAAGTCAAGCTCGACTTTTCCGTGTTTATAAAGATCACAAAGCACGCGGACTGTCCCCGGGTAAGCTTCCCGGATAGATGTTTCGAACCCATCCTGGATGGCCCAAGTCGATGGCCAGAAGGATGGAGGGTCTTTCATTCCTGCAAGCAGAGCCACAATCTCGGGGCATCGGCCTCTAACGGCAATATCAAAGGGCGTTGTGTTATCTACGTCGCCGCTAGGGTTGCTCTGTGCTATGGGGTTGGCTCCATGAGCAAGAAGAAGCTCGATTGTTGATTCATTCCATGTACAAATCCCGTGGTGCAGGATTGTGTATCCCGGAGAGGAGAAGAAAGCTATATTGTGAGGGGCCCACGTCTGAGGGACACGGCTAAGAGGATCAATTGGCTCGTTAATGTCATAGCGTCGAGGGTCGGACTCCATCTCGTTGAGGAGCATTTTGCTGATTTCGTCATGTATGTGTATCACACTATAGACGAGAGGTAGATGACCGTACTTGTTAGTGGCAAACACGTCTGCCCCGTTCGCGACAAGAATCTCAACCAAATGTAAGTTCCCTACGCGGCTTGCATGGTGCAGTGCTGTATGTCCATCGGGGGCGCAGTGAGAGAGATCCCCTCCAGCAGCCTTGATAGCTACCACTAGCCTTTCCAGAAAAGACTCCGAGGTATCGACATCGACGAAAGCGAGGGTGACCTCCCCTCGAGCTGGAGTGAGAATATCTACTCCAGCATCCATAAAATGCGTAGCAATGTCTTCCCTACCCTCCTCTAAAGCCACATGAAATGGCGTTAGGCCGTCATGATCTCGTACAGAGATATCAGCTCCGTTAGCCCGAAGTATATCGAGCAGGAAGTTGTTCCCTTGGCGACTCAGATGATGAAGGATACTTTCGCCTCTGATGCCATTGAAGCGCCGCGTTTCGAGGAGACTCTCCGCGCGCTTGCGAAAATAATGGCCAATAAACCGTGATTGTAATTGCTTCAGGCAGCGGCCAAGGCGCAGAATTGGGATGGTATTTGTGAGTAAGAGAACATCGTAAAGCCGCGGGGTTCCAATCCAAGCAAACGATGTCGACGTGCGAACCAGCCGGGCGAGGTCAGCCAAACGAAGGTGTTCGCAAATTTCTATAAGAACTTCTAGAGGGAGAGAGGAGAGCGTCTGTGGCATTTTGTTTGCAGAAAAGGCTGTCAAAGTTTGTGAACATGACGAGGTTATAAAAGAGACTAAGCCTTCGTATTCGCTTCCTCAAGCACACCTACACTTCTTGGCGGGTACAAGTATCCTGTGGCTTCTGTGGGCGTCCATGCCGATTGTATCAACTTCCAACTCTTCGTTTCCAGGCGAAAGTGACCCTCAATGAGGCCTGTTGATGCCTTGGATTGCTGTTGAAAAGGGGCCATCTAAACTGTGCCCATGCTAGTTCTTGTCCTGTGGAGGAAAGTGCGGTCGTGCAGTTGGCTTACCCCGCGCTTGCCGTATCCAGTTAGTTTCATCAGTAGGCTTTAGATGGCTCCTCGTCTGTTGACATGCTCTCACCAACACGCGACATCATGAGGAAGAAGGGCCATTCCAGACATTTATTTCCTCCCGCTAATTGTGACCTATACTGTAGATTCTCCTACCTGCGAAGTCCAGTGGGTCAACAGCGCATCAATTAACACAAGAATCAACTTTTCCGAAACGCCAATTCCTTATGTGCAACATGTTTTCTGATTCCAGTCTATCCCCCTGTCTTTGGCAGGATCTTCACCTCCCTACTACCCGTTTTATTATACAACTAAGGCTCAGGTCCGGGAGGTGGGCAGAAGACCTGAAATGGGGGTGCATCCGAGGAATTAGACATCTTCCGAACTCCCATGGGCAGAGTGAATAGGCCTCAAAAATCTAGTTCGGCTTATCCGTCTGTCTCCTCAGTGCGTCTTTTACTAACCTATTACTGACCCAGAAAGACGGGCGACTATTCTCTACTCCCTGAAGACAATTTCAACAATGTTCCCATAGACGTTCTCTGGTCCGACGCGAGCCTTACAAGACCAACCTATACTTTGATGGATGAATCACTGACTATATGCAATTGTATTCGAAAACAACGGTCTTAAGCCCCTCTTCGCCCGCCAGTAATTCGTTGACCGCATCAACTCCACGCAGCCCTGTACCAGCCAACCCCATTTTCTCAGGAACCCTTCAGTGATTTCCCAGCTCGCTGTATCGCCAGGC
Organism: Aspergillus ustus; assembly: GCA_000812125.1. Classification (NCBI taxonomy): domain Eukaryota; kingdom Fungi; phylum Ascomycota; class Eurotiomycetes; order Eurotiales; family Aspergillaceae; genus Aspergillus; species Aspergillus ustus. The sequence goes on from JOMC01000152.1 coordinate 41,217, forward strand.
TCGCCCCAAACGATTAATCCAAAGGGCCCTGTGGAGTTGCCGTCCCAGTACCCCATAATATCAACACACAACTCCTCATCATCCCAGTCGTTTCCTCTCCGAATCAGGTTATCCCGCATGACAGGGCAGGGGAATAAATCAATCCAGGTGTGATGGACACTGTTACGCTGGAGCTCCGTCGGCTGTAGTTTGTCCGGGAGCGCCGCGGGTTCACCGCATGGCGGTAGTGGGGGGCCCGCCGTGAAATATGGGGAGATGGAGTCATCCTCCATCCATTCCCAGGTGATTCCGAGAGCGACCATGTTGGCGACAAACGCGCGGTGCACGTTGACTTTCGTGAGGGAGAGGAGATGGTCTGCGCTCGGGCAGTTGTGCTGGTAGCTGCTGTGGAAGCGGGCTACTTGCCGCATCAAGATTGCCTTTTTATTGGCATCAGGGATCTTGAGGCACAGACTACTGACTTTGGCGGCTTCGGTGGACATGAGCGCGGACAGTGACGCATCGGCGCTTAGGTTTGGGTGATCAGAAGCCCCGGGGAGGCACGGGCGTGATTCGGCAGAAATTCCCAATGCAAATTCGAGCCTCGTGATCTGCTCTGGTAGAGACTCGGGGACATTATTTGACTGGTTCACTGCCCCGCATGATAACATGTGATCGACCGTCGATGGGTGTGGCACCTGCGTCGGATACGCATGTGGCATGCCTGAACCTTCACCTGCATGACCGTGTCGCTGCCGTGTCCGAAGGCCTAACAATCAATCGCGGATACCAGTCAATACAATACCTCATCAGGAAGTTAAGGAGCCCTGGCCGGCTGGACTACGAAGAACTTACGGTGGGCTCTTTGGTTCAGACGATTCTGGCGTTTCCTCCGCTCCTTCGCGTCCCACACGCCGAACCAGTCATCTTCCTGTGGTTTCTCGAAGCCTGCTAGTAGTTGCGGGCGGTCGGGTCTCATGGTAGTGGGCTTGAAGATGACGGAAAGATGGGGGCGGGAATAGGTTTAAATGCTGACCGCTAACAGAGTTAGTTTCAGTTCCATGGAACTCGCGGTGGCCAAAGAAGAGATTCAGGACATCCACTGAGAGGCAAGCAATCAATCAACGTCACTGAAGCGGCCCTTCGCACTAATTGCTGACCGCTAGTGCTTTAGCGCCGTACTCTAATCCATCAAGACCCACTGATCCGATATCGAAGTGGTCTTGAAACAAATGTCCGTTGTACTAGTGTTCCGTCACTGTCACTACACGGTCATCTACATAAGCACGGCGCTCAGCATGCAAATGGAACTATCAGCAATCATAGTTGATAAAACAGCAGTATGTCTACCTCCCAGAAGTCTCAGCCCCATCAGCGACGCCCCGCGATCTACCGCCAACTCGCGCCCTCGGCATTCGTCCGAGTCTCAACCCTATGTATGTCTAGGACCCATGACCTTTGGCATCTCACACCAAGCACGATACCGGTTAAATGACCAAGGAAACGACACTTTCCATTATGCACTACTAATATTACGAGAACGGGGCCAATGTTATCGACACCGCCAGTATCCATCACCGAAGGCCAGCGGAAGAGTGACTCGGTGAGCGGATGGCAAAGGGAAAGAATCGCGACCAATCGTCCTTGCAACCAAGTGTCGTGCCAACTACGTTGGCTCGGGCACCAAGTCCATGTGCCTCTCGCTTGAGCGCTCGCTCGCCAACCTCCAGGCTTCCTACCTTGATCTGTTCTATGGGACTACATCACGTCCATCCCGAATCTCATGCACGCCCTGAACTACCTCGGTATCTCCGACGCCCCTGTGTGGATTGTGTCCAAGGTAAGCCAGTCCGCACGAGGCCATGGCCTACATCAGTTCATAGTCTACCTGGGGATGTGGAACACTGCAATGGCCGACTTTTGAAAGGCTCTTTTCATGGTGTTTAACAACGCGGGGAATTCCAAGTTCGAGTGGATGGGGATTTTTGTCTGAGGTGTAACTGGGCTCAAGACAGAATTAACACTTCTATTTTCATCAACATTCTAGTTTCTGGCTTTGGATTACAATAGGTTTACAGTAGAATATACGGTATATGTGCTTTTGATCATGGGTTGATAAACTAGGTTGTATTTCAAGCTCCATGGTGCTGCGTTATGACTAAGGGAGATTATAGTACCTGAGTGGGATAAACCAAGTGACCCTAGTCCAGGCACTGTACAGAAATAGAAAGTTATTATAGCTCGCAACGTACAAAGAGGGATGGAGAAGCTCCCCGCCAGCCATCAGGAGAAGAGTAACAGGATAGCACCCTGTTTGACCACAAGAAATTATTAAGTTTTGCGGACGAAAGCCAATTCACACCCTGGAGGTATTACCACTCCTATACCGTCTCGACCGCGAAGAGATTACCTCGAACCTGGTCAAACGCAGTCACAAGCTCAGCTAATTCAATGGACGCTCCAGCATGAGTGTCCTAATCTAACCCCGCAACGGCAAGGCCTTTGTTATAAAGGATGAGAACTCGAGATGAAATGGGGATATGACAAAGCTTAACAGATGCTAGCTGATACAGCATGCGGAAAATTGATCCTTTGACGATGTTGGGGAAATACAGAAGTAATGCTACAATATTTTATCGGTCCTCACCCTTACACATATCTATCTGGTACTCTAATTAACATATATTTAGTCTCCACGTGGTTGAAGGCGGACATCATGAGAAAAGCTATTAGGGGCAAAACAATAAAGCAGACAATGAAAAGCGGAGACGAGCAGTCTAAAAGCCCATATGAAAGTGAGAAGGGAAATGCGATCAATTTGAAGCATGTATATACAAGAGCAGTGCAGCGGACGATGTACCTACTAAATAGGTGTAGGGGTTTGGCGCTACGCGGCGGCCATCTCAACCTGCATCCCCTTAATATTCTTCCACTCGACACCGAGAGCCCCCAAAAGACTAAGACAGCTCAGAACAAGAGCAATCTGGAACACCTTGACCAACGCATCATTATAGGCAACCAAGACCTCAGGCAAATACTGCGAGCCCACCACAGATCGTAACCCAGTAGCGCCAGCATTGACAATAACTTGAGGGTCAAAGTCCGGGATATTCAAGGCCGCGATATTGCCAGTCAAGTGATTCGTAAAAATATTCTGCGCAACAGAGACGAAGAGTGAGCCGCCGAGCATCTGGATAAACATGACAACTGCTGTTCCAATAGACACGTCTTTCAGTGGGAGCACAGCCTGAGCAGCCACACCACCTTGTTGAAAGCCGAATCCGACACCGAGGCCGTATAGAAATAGAAATCCCGCCCATTTCGCCTGAGATGCATCCACAGTTAGGAGGGTTAGGAGGCCGGCGCCGATGGACATGATGAGGCTGCTAGCATAGAAGAATGGGGTAAAGTAGCCGAATTTCGTTGTTAGGGCTCCTGCGACGATGATTCCTAGTACGTTTGATAGGATCATGGGGAGTGAGTTGATTCCGGAGCGGACAGCGGAGACGTTTTGTATTGCTTGGAACTATAGCTAGGTTAGATCCAGTTTTCAAGGTCTACTTGATCAATGAGCGCAGGCATACCCAGATTGGAATATAGTAAATCATGATAAAGAAAGAGCCTCCGATGCAAAGGCCAAATAACGCAGCGGATGCGATGGTGCGTTGGGAAGCGATCCGAGGCGGAACTACTCATGTCAGAGCCTCATCCAGCGGAATGTGGTGGGGAGGGGAGGGTAAACATACCTGTAGCCGTATCTTTCAATCTCCACTGAATCACGACAAATGCGATGAGAAGGACTCCAAAGAGCACAAACAGTGCAATGATTCTCCCATTTGACCAAGCATAAGTCACACCACCCCACTGGAGCGCCAAGAGCAAGCAGACAATTGCTGGAACAAAAAGCAGGGTCCCCAGCGGGTCCAGGCTCTTAATCACCTCGAATGGTGATTTCCTCTGCGTCTTTGCCCGCGCTGGCAATTGCAGAAGGAAGATTAGCCCGACTGTGGTTACACCACCAATGGGAAGATTGATATAGAAACACCAACGCCAGGTTGCTTTGTCTGTGAATGCGCCGCCCATCTAGACACGCTTTAGTCTCGTACGCAATGCGGTGAAACGTAAACGGATCTTGAGATTCGAGGCTTACCAATGGTCCCGCAACCGATGCAATACCGTACATGCCTCCAATCAGCCCGAAGAAAACAGGCCTCTTCTCCAGGGTGACCGTGTGAGCAACCGTGACAAGCGCACCAGTGAAGATACCCGCACTACCCAATCCAGCCACCGCACGTCCGACAATCAAGGCAGTTGATGTTGGAGCCACACCGCAGACCAAGGAGCCGAGCTCGAAGAGGAATAATGCGGCCAAGAAAACCCATTTGATGCTGTACAACGTATAGAGCTTTCCGTAAAGTAGTTGGAATGCTATAGTGTGACCATCAGCGTGGAACCCGGCGACAAAGGATTCGAGGACTTAGCGTACCGCATGTTGTTAAAAGGTAGGCAGAAGCATACCAGCCGACATCGTTGAGATTATGGAACTCGTCTGTGATGCGGGGAATGGCGACGGCGATGATCTAGTCGTACAATTTGGTGTCAGCGGTGAGATCAATCAATTCAAGACTGAGGAATAAGTTCGAAGTACCGTATTGTCAAGGGCCACACAAAATACGGCCAGCATCAGACTGATAGTCACAAGAATCAACTTCGGCCCAAAGGGATAAAACTGATGTATGGGGCTCTCCAGGTCCAAGTCTTGCATCACCGGCGCGGCTGAGTCCTGAGGACTCTTGGGACTTTCCGTAAGTTCTTGCATTTCGAACCTACAGATATGAAGGAGAATTAACGAGAGAAAAGGAGAGGAAGTGATAGAACAAAAGGACAAGTTAACCGATTTTTTATTTTTTCTAAAAAAAAATAGGGCCAGAAGAAGGAGAGTATACAGCAAGGTGCTGGCCGATTTCTTATATGTGTAGACTAATACTTTGGATTCCGATAGAGATATGACCCCTGAAAGGCCAAAGGAATCGAATGTTCTCCACTTTGAATCAGTTTTTAGAGCTTATGCAGCCTTACTCGGACTAAAGCCGGTGCGTAGTTAGATCTGGCGAGCTTTTGACTAAGCAGACAACGAGATAAAACCGAAGAAGTGCACTCGGGGCTTATTTTGGCCCCGACATCTCTTTGATTATGTGACGGAGATTTACAGAACCTGCATGGAAACCTATCGAACTGTGCATGAACTTTGCTAAGCAACAGTGTAAAATCTCTCCCAAAAAGGCCAATTTGTGGCTTTTAGGGGCGTGGGAATCTGGAAAGCGCAAAGAAAGTCCTTGCTGAAGGACGATGATTGGTTGGGACGTTGAATCATTGCACCGTAGTATAATGGGGAATTAATGGACACGGTATTCAAAGAAGTACCAGCCCCCAACTTGTAGGCCCAGGTTCGGTGCAAGCTGTAACAATCACAATTTGTCAGATATAGCGCAGGACTTCGCCATCTCTTCCACTCGTCGTCTCGTTCAGACTGTTCGTACGTGAGGATGAGAGGATGAGAGATCACCCCCCGTCCAACAAGACAGCGTCGAAGGGCTTCCAGTTGACATAACACGCTACGTTTTTCAAAGCTGCACCTGCTACTGACCCATCGATCCGAATAGCAAAATTTGGACCTCGGACCTCTTTTGTCAGCTTCTCGATCACTAGATCTAGCGGGGAGGATGGCGATGAGGTGACCGGTGTAATCCGATCTGTATCGAGGGCAGGTACATTAGGCGGCTGGGCGCCAGAGCGACTGGCGCTTTCGAAAGCACGTCACTCCAGGCCACACATCTATCGTGCTCATCCAAAACGGCCTGGACATCGAGGTACCCATCATCGCGGCTTTCGCAACCAATACAGTCATGTCCAGCATCAGCATAATCGGCTCGTGGATGAGCGGCGAAAACAGCATTATCCACCATGGCCATGATGAGCTGGTCATCGGGCCGCATCTTCATGATGGGGTGTATAGGAATGTGCAGCTCCAACAAACTTGTGAGTTCGTGGACCTGTATGCTACCGGAGTTAGGAGTACCGGGGCTCCGGCTGAAGCTGCAGCTGGCTTGGACATGGCGGACCTAGACATGAGGGCGGAAAAGGAGCGACAAGGGACAGCTGCCTGTTTAGGGATTATATGGCAAGAGCACGCTGGCAGAAGCTCCTGTGGAACTGTACGTTCAAGACGCTGTGTATGCTCGTGAAGATGGGTGTTGGAGAGCTGCAGTCTTCCAGTGGGAGGGAAACGCTTCTAACCCCTGCCATGTGGGAGATCTACTCGATCGCAAAAGCCGTAGAGCATGCCCCTTTGAGTGAGACGATTCAGGTTTATACAAAACGGTAGCCTGGTAACTCTCGTTACCAGCCGAGTATGTTGCTGGATCTGGAAAATAACAGGCTAATGGAGCTGGAGGCTTTGCTAGGGAATCTGTTGAGGAAAGCGAAGGAACAGGGCCTTTTGGTGCCCATATTGAGTACAGTGTATGAACTGCTGAAGCAAGAGAAACGAAGATTCAGTAATCAGTAAACGTTTTGTGATATCTTCTAGTAGTTGGGAACGATTGTTTCATCATGTGAACAAACAGAAGATTTATCCGGAAAGTGCCCAAGTCCTACTGATCTGCCCGCTTTTCGGATAAAGATGGAAGGTACTTGATTGGAGCTCAGGAATTTAAATTTATTATTACTTACACTATAGCCAACTCTGGGGGAGTGTCGTTCCGCTTAAGCTCTGGCTAGCCTCACCGTACATAACCTTCGGGGAGTGTCGCTCGGACAAACATTTGATGTCAGAATGCCGGGCGAAAACAGTGAGAACATACAGCTTGGAACCTTACACGGTATCATAAGGTCGACAAGAGAACGTGAAGAGACATGGCTGAGGCTGGCGGCAATGTCACTAGGGTATTTATTATTGGATCAAAATACAGTTGGGCATATTCGGAACTTCTGTGCATCTGATTAACTCCTACTGGGTAGCTAGCACAGTAACAGCAGCATTCAAGATTCTGCTTACGAACAAATTGGAGAGCACAACCTTAACCGACCGGCCGGTTAAATCCAGGCCCACTTCCTCCACTTTCAATCCTATGCAGCTCAGCTTCTCCAGCTCCTCCATGACGCCCGCTGGATTAAATAAAGGAACTTGGAGGTGCTGTGTGCTCTCCAGAAGCAAGTCAGTTTGTTAAACATGCAGCGAAAATCGGAAAAGGATCTTGAAACGCAGGCAACAGAAGCAAACGCTTCCCCAGTGTCGCTTTTGGCGGGCCCATTCACTCGTGAGACGATTGGGAAGATTTTAAGCACAAATTTTGCTTATTTTATGGGGGGCTTGAATGGTATTTACCTCAGTATCCGGCACTTCATGGCTCCAGAGCCAGATGCAGAATCTAGCTAACTTTGCTAATTAATCCGGTGGTAACAACTTAGATGCCGCTCTCGGTGTTTTAATACCATATATCCAACCATCCTACAATGTCAATCTCCTTCAAGTGTCATTGATTTACCTGATCAATTTTGCCGGCTGGATGACAGCGTCATTCACTAACATCCACATCTGCTCATTCATTGGAACCGGGGGAACGCTTGTATTTGGAGCTATAGTCCAGTGCATTGGTTATGCGCTTATCTGCTGGACCTCGCCTTTTCCTCTGTTTGTGGCCGCATTCTATTTTACAGGCTGTGGCGTTGGGCTACAAGATGCGCAGGCAAACATCTTTACTCTGAGTCTTCCCAAGCCTCATCGCTGGCTGGGTATTCTCCATGCCGTATACGGCGTGGGTACCGTAGTATCGCCGCTTATTGCAAATGCTCTCGCCTCGAGCACCTCATATTGGTACCGATATTACTTGATCACACTCGGCCTCGGCGTGGTCAATACTTTACTTCTGGCCTGGACTTGGCAACGTGGGCTATTCCGCCCCAATGTGCACAATGCCAGTGACACAGCGGGGTCCGAGCTACGAGCAACGTTATCGAGCGGCACAGTGTGGCTCTTCAATATGTTTTTCTTCCTCTACGTCGGAGCTGAAGTTACCTCAGGAGGTACCTACCTTACGTTACTCTTCAATGCATATGCTATGGTCGCGCTGATGGATTATGGATTAGGATGGCTGGTCCAGTTCCTTGTCTCCGTAAGGAATGGTGATCCCGAAAAAGTCGGCTATATCGCTTCTGCCTATTGGGGTGGACTTACACTAGGCCGGGTGACTCTCGCAGACGTTACGCATCGATTTGGAGAGAAACGCATGATCTTCATATACATTGTTCTAGCAATAGCCTTGCAGCTCATGTTTTGGCTAATCCCACATATTATCACGGACGCGATAATGATATGCCTCCTGGGTATGTGGTATTCGGCTAGCTGGTGCGGCTTAACTTACTAAAGATTTTCCAAGGCTATTTCATAGGGCCGTTCTACCCCGTCGGCCTGTATGTTCTTACCGAAACTGTCCCACGGAACGTTCAGAGCGGCGCAGTAGGTAAGTGATAACAAAGAATGAATACTTTCTTTGTTTCTCCCAAGAACCTATCGTCACCCTAGGCTAATATACCGCTAGGATTTGCTGCGAGTGTTGGACAAGGGGGTTCTGCTGCCTTTCCTTTCCTGACTGGCTCAATAGCCTCCAGAGCGGGCGTAATTGTGTTGCAGCCCGTCATGATAAGTTTGCTCGTCGGAATTGCATTCCTATGGGGTTTGATTCACCGACAGAGTGTGGCACAGGCTGGATGTCGGGTGCTAACCTTCATGTTCAAGAAGAGACAGTGAAGGTTATACGAATAATTAATGCAGAGCTTACCTGTGAGGCTCATTAATATCAGCAAAAAGCAAAGAAAAAAAAAGAAGCGCAAATAAAAAGGCTGGGTGCGATATAGGTTTTAAGGACTAGTAAATTTTTGTTTTGTTCCATTAAGATATAACTCTGATATGCCATGGCATGCTTACTCTAGATTTGTTGTATTTGTGAGCTGTTAGATTACACTCATGGTGGTTGTTATAATCACACATGTGGTGTTTCCCAGACATGCTCCTGACAAGTAAAGGGCAAGAGTTAAAAAGAATAGACTCTTCGAGCTCCTTAAAAATGTCTAACTTGTAGCGAAAAATAAAGGAAGCCCTTGTTTCCTTAATAATATCAACCAGGTCACTTGTGGATGTGAATTCTCAGCTTTGACCCAAAGGGCACCATGCCCATGGGCTCCGTCATCGTGCCATTGTTTATACTGCTCGGTTTGATGTATCCATTCGCCGGTCCCGGGGACGTGCGAGTTGAGGCGTTTCTTGAATTCGGAGGATTCGCCGAGGTAGTCGGTGGGTCTCAGCCATTTGTGAAGCTTGGCTGCCTCTTCGGGTGAAGGGTCCGATGAAGTTTCTGTTTCGATTGAGGGTATTTGTTTGTCATCACGCTTTGACATAGTCTATCAGTATTGTGCAGAAGCACAGGAGTAAGCAAGAGGTGGAGGGTAACCGATAGCCGCCAGTGTTTGTCCATCTCAGGGAGACAGATTCTTTTCGATGCGCTAGGTATCTGGTAGCCAAGCTAACATGTCGCTAATACCACCTACCTTTTGAGCTCAATGAGTCAATACGCGGGGAAACCGACAGGATCCACGAATAATCTGAACGTGAATCCTGGTTCTGCGATCAGTAGGCAACTCTTGGCTGTGTCCCTGATTTACGCGGAGAGAGGGGAATCGAAGGCCATGTCCATGTGCCTCTGGGCTTGTATTAACTGGGGAGCCGCATCCCCAATCATATGTATGTGTATTGATGCCGACCAGATCACTCCTATTTTAATTCGAGGTTAGAGTTATTTTGCATGCCAACAACGCAGCTAACAGAAGATTTTATGGCCAAATGCGCAAAATAATCATTTCTCTTATTAGCAGGATAGCCGTTTAATTAATAACTACAAAGCCGTCTCATAGATTGACTGTTCTCTCAGATCCAAGGGCCAAGACCCAGATCCTGCCGCGCCAAGAACTCGATCGTCTCTGGGAGTTACCAGAAGGTACGTAAACCATCTCTGGAAAACCGAAGATTAAACTCAAAAATCGAAGTTCTAAAGATCGTCACGAGCAAGCATATACTAGGAGGCGGGAAATATATATATATATATTTTGTTGTAGCTGCTGCTGCTATCGTGGGAGTGTCGTTGTAAAGCACACATTGCAGGAAACACCAAGGATACCTGTTTTATATGTAAGTAGATCATGATTATTTGAATTTTCATTTCTCCCGCGCCCCCCACAATACTACGTAGGGCTAGTCTGACATTGTACATCGGACGTAGGTACGCTATGATTGCAGGGTGCTCCAATTATGACCTTTGCGATATCGCCATTGTGGACTGCAACATAGGATGTAAGACGGTTACCACAGCAGCCGTCCAGTATTGTGACATCAAGTTGATGCATAGACCCTTAAGGCACGTTGCGCTTTATGAGTGGACCAGAGTACGAATTTGAGAGCTGAGGTCAATGAGACTGAGGAATGATCTCTGTGGTGGCGTAAATCGATCTGGTCAACCCAAATATAGTTCACAACCGAAAGTCCGAGACATGTCCTGATGCAATATTTATAGAAACCGCGCCAAATAGACATGAAAAACACATGACTCGGGAATCCTGGAACAAAATCATTATTCCATAATCATCATAATTGAAAGATGCGCGGAATCGGACCGCCTTCCGAGCCCTCATTGTCATTCTCGCATCAATTTCCGGTTCAGAACCAAGTCATATACTATGAATAAGAACTAACAGAGCAATGTAGCATCCCGGTATTTTCTCGGGAGTCTGGACCAAGTCTTCGAGCACGATGGTCGTCAGCTTCGAGAAGGTGTCAGCCATCATGTCATGGGACACGGGTCTGATTGGTCTAGTGCGCCCCGGTTGAGTAACGATGAATCTGAGTAAGCTGCCAAAACACAGACCGCAACACAAGTGAGACGTGCGGTGTGTGTCGCCTATCACGAGCTTGGGCCATAGGCTCTGGATTCCTTGTCTCGCCAGGAACGCCTCCGGAATAGCGGAGCGCATCATCGTCGTGTGGTCGCAAGCCGCCGCACTAGGCAGGGTTTCCCGCGGAAAGGCCAATAGGAGTTGGACTCGCCATCGAGTGCCCGTCTTCTGCAAGAGTTGTGGCTTCGGGAGTTTGGAGGTTGATGCTCGAGAGCCACTATGGCGCAATATCTTAGATCTGAGATGAGCGAGATGTCAATTTCTCCCAGCTTTGATCGCCGACGGCTTTCCTCGCATATCGCCGGGGAAAACTCAAGGAGAAATGCCAAGGTTGTACTATGACTATATTACTCACAACTCTCTTAAAGACGGGTCTCTTTCCATAAAATCAGGTCCACTGTGGAAAGGGTGGATGAGTCGAGATTTAGTTTCGAGTGAAAAAGAGGGTGGTGACCCATCCTCGGCAGCGTTGACGAGTCATCGTTGGAGATGGAGGATCGTGGAAATCGCAAAAGAGGGAAGAAATAATTAAGGCGGACGGCGAAACCCGCCCCCAAAATCAAATCGACAACCGGGCCGGCAGAAACGAATGCCTCAGGACCCAACCGAAGATTCTACGAGATATGGACTGGTAGATGGTCGCAACCCCGCGGACACTATAGATATGAAAATAAACGGCATCTCGTATAATCCTGATATTGCGGAGTAAGTGCAGAAGTACTCTAACGGGCTGCGCGGGCACCCAGAGTCACCTCCACTGGACTACAGTTACCAGTAGGTGACCCGAGAGCAACACCGCGATGGCATGATGTTCGACTCGGATATGTTCATGAGCTGAGCTGAGTTCTCCGACAGCTTCCCGATCGGAACGGCAGCAAGGCGGAGTGGCCTGAACAATTAATGTTCTTACGAGGTACCCAGACCCGTGCGCAATGGGCAGAGCTTTTGTTCGGTTGCCTCCAATGAGTTGCATCGCGATGGAAACTGTTAGGTAATGCGTACCAGGGCAGAGGATCTCATTCGCTAGAAATCCCCAAAATTCCAAGAAAAAGGGACTGGAACTGCGTTGACAGCTGCTGTCTAGAACAATTCCTTTTATCAGATCTTTTTGATTCCTTGTATACCTTCAAAATCGAAGCATCAAACACCTGCTTTCGACGCTCAGTCGCGTGTCTTTGCCCCTCTTTCTCAGCAGATGACCTCAGACCCAGCAAGCGAGGGTGGATGATGCAAGACCCCCGCAACGGGCTAAAATTCTTGCAGCGCGGGGAAATTTGGCGCTCGAATGGCAGATGCGATGGGCGGCGCCCTGCACGTTGCGATTGACTGAGCACAGGGTCCCTTGACAAGGCTTAGCCAAACAAGGCAGTTTGGGGGAGAACGGAACACCATCCTGGAAAGGAGCGACCAGGCGGCACTCCGTCCGGTTTTCCTTGGAAGAGCACCGCGACGATGGAGTAAACTAGACAGACACCTTGTGGAATTTTTTTCCATCAACACCTAAACCCGCATTCACCCTTCTTATTTGGCTCTGAATATGTGGGTCGTAGAAAAATTCATACGATGGAAGCATGGCATCTGGAGTACACTGCCGGAAAATTCTTTCTTTTTTTTTTTATTAAATGCCCCTCCTGGCATCATGGATCACAGACACACAGTTCCAGAGGATCTCCAACTAGCGCGGAAATTTCTAGCGGTTTTGTACGGTACATGCCTGTAACAGTGCCGGTCACCGACCAAACAGGCTAAAATTACGCCAGACCGCCGACGAAGGCGTCAATTGAAAGAGCGCTTCAGGGACCTGATCCCGCCACGTGATGGCTCAATGACGGCAGCTGACCTGCGAATAATGGACGCGACAGCCAGAGTCAGGCGGAGAGGCCAGCGCACCTCCACATCCAGAGCAATTACGAGATCACTGTCTATAGATCTGTCTGGCCTTGCGCAGAAAGCACCAGCTCACCTGCTCCAGTTAGGAAGGCGTTCTGGACAAACAATATTGCCTCATTCCTAGCAATAACTAATCCAAATGATGCTTTGTCTAAACTTACTAGACAGTTATCCAATCGTGCCGAGCAACTTACCCCGATGGAAACTGACTAGAAGCCGACGGCGCCCTCTAACTTCTCCTTAGCCTTGGTAAATACATACGCGAGGAGCCAACAGGAATGGCAAGCATATGACACCATTCGGAAGATCACCCAGCACAGGCGCGAAATCGAACCAAGGGACACTTAGTCAGTCAAGAGTTCATCATCGAGATGTGAAACTTTCTTGCTATGGTTTTGGAGGCTTCGCGGCTCTTCATGCCGACTGGATCACGCAATATTAGGAGACTCCTCAGGCAGATCACCGAAGCCGCCGGGTTGTTGGAGACTGGCCTGCATCACCGAAATGGCGGCGGAGCCCATCTCTTCTTGTGAGTCATGGCGCACGTTCGGGCGTAGATGCGCTTTCTTGAGAACATTTACACGCCTTCGAGCCTTGTTGCAGGGCTTGACACCTCAGGCTAGATCTAGTGTCCCCAAGGTTCTGATTGTTCAAAGGAACAAGGCGTCCAAGTGTTGGGTACGAATCATATTTGTAATGTGCTTCTGGCCAAGTCGATATTGCGTTGTCGGGTTCAATGACATCAAGATGTTTTCAATGGCTTGGACTTGACCATTCTTTTCAAGCACTCCGTGACAGCTGAGCTGCGGTCATGGTAGAAAGCGTGGTATACGCAAGCTGGGCTCGAGCAAGAAGCTGAAGTCTCCAGAATCTCCTCGGAGGAGATGCAACGCCAAGACCAGATCAGTGGCTGCCAAAGCGTTTTGTGGTACTGTCACGTACGGAAAAAGCAATGTAACGGCCTGTAAGCCCCACAATGACGACTTTCGCTTCTCCCCTACAGTTGCCCCACTGCTTTTATTGTCCGCTTTGAGGTGGCCAGACCAAGAAAATTTCGTACCTGTTACATGTGGGAACCTCCTAGAAAAACTATGGCTTGGAAAATTTCAGAAGAAGGAAGGAGGAGTCAAGCACTGCTAGTAATATGCTCAGCCTGGCCGGATTGGAAACTTATTCAAAAGCAACCTGTCGCCCGCTCCTTGGTTCAACTTCCTCTCTTCGCTTCCCACCACTCAACTGAGCTTATACATTTTTTGCTGTTCGACCCTCGCGCCTGCCATTAGGAGCCCACCTAGACATAGCTGCTTAGTACCAGGGATATTATGCGCGCGTCTGCCTGCTACACTCCAAAGCTTGACCAACACTGCATCGAATCCTGAGCAACACCAGATAGCTACTACTGCTCCGCCAAGGAAGCATCTATAGCCCAATTCACTGCCGAGACAACCTTTGTCTGCTACTGTTATTACTTCATATAGCCGGTATCGGTCAAGGGGAGCCTCAAACCCAAACAGCCTTCAAGATGCCGGGCCGACTTCTCTCCAACCTTGTCCGCCCATCCGTTCACCACTCGATATTCCCCCATTCCAATTCCTCTTCAACTTCGTCTGTCAACGAAGTGTCAAACACTCAGGTCTCTTCCAAGAAGCCGTCCTCGAACTCCCATGACAGGCCACAGTCTCCGGAGCGCCGCCTCTCTTTTTCGATGGATCATTTCATTCACACCTACCGGGACCACCACAACAAGGAGAAGCGCCGCAATAATGGACGTTCCTCGCGTTCGAAGGAGCGCGCCGGCCAGGCTGACAATGCAGCTACCTCAGCCAAGCTAGACGTCATCGTCGAAAGTCCGCCACTCGTCTGCTATGGCACACCAGCAAATTCCACCGGTGCCCTATTCTCTGGCCGGCTCAGAGTCAGCGTGCCTGAGACGACTGGCATTGTTACCCTGGACAAATTTGACATGCGCCTGGTGATCAAGAGGATAACCAAGAAGCCTGTCTCGAGAGACTGCCCAAACTGCGCCTCCCGTACCGAAGAACTCACAAACTGGAACTTCCTGACCGAACCGCGTTCTCTTAATGGTGGTGATCACGACTTCCCATTTAGCTACTTGTTCCCGGGTAACCTGCCAGCGTCGTGCAATGGATCACTGGGACAAGTCGAATACTTCCTCCAGGCGCACGCACACAACATCAATGGCGAAGACTACAACTTCAAAATGCCACTCGAAATGAAGCGCGCCATTCTCCCGAGCAACGACAAGTCCTCAATTCGAATCTTCCCCCCGACGAACTTAACTGGCCGCATCGTGCTTCCGTCCGTCGTTCACCCCATGGGCACTTTCCCAGTTCAGATGACGCTTAGCGGAGTATTGGACAAGGGCGATGAGACTCAGACCAGGTGGCGGCTACGCAAGATGATGTGGCGGATCGAGGAGCACCAGAAGATTGTCTCCAAGGCTTGCGCCAAGCACGCACACAAGATTGGCGGCGAGGGCAAAGGCGTCTTGCACCAGGAAACCCGAATCATCGGGCACAACGAGGAGAAGGACGGTTGGAAGACCGACTTTGACACCGCTGGAGGCGAGATCAGCATGGAGTTCGAAGCGAACATCAACCCTACCGCCAAGCCAGTGTGCGATCTCGAGTCCTCTAGCGGGCTGGAATCGAAGCACAACCTAGTAATCGAACTTATCGTCGCCGAGGAATTTTGCCCCAACCGCAACACCAGACTTATCACACCCACTGGAGCAGCTCGCGTTCTCCGTATGCAATTCAACCTGCACGTCACTGAGCGAAGCGGACTAGGAATTAGCTGGGATGAGGAGATGCCCCCTGTTTATGAGGACGTTCCCGCCAGCCCTCCGGGTTACACAATGCTCAATGGGAGCAGCATCATGGAGGATTACCAAGGATCTCCCCTCCCGACCCCTGAGTATGAGGAACTGGAGCGAATGGATTCCCTCCGACTCGACCATTCATCCACCCACTCCTCTGCGCGCGGACGGGCTCGTCTAACGACCGACGACCTGACCACCGAGCCAGTGGAATTTGAAAGCCGAAACCGCGCTCCATCTGCAAACTCACAATCATCATAAGCACCCGAAGGTGCCACTGCCATACATAATTAATCAACTCCGACGGCCTCGGCTGGTACGGCACGACTTACGACTATCACGAACGCAATGACCATGGTACATAAAAATAAAGGATACCGTCTTCGTTCATTTCAACATTTGTCAACAATTTTCAACTTTTCGTTTGTTCGTCCCAACTTGCATAGTCCAACTGGGCGAACGCGATATTGCTACATACTTAATTTGAACACTTCGATCATCAAAAAAAGTTCTACATTCGGGGCCTGGTTTCTTGCTTCGGCGTTTTCTCTTTGGTGAAGGTTTCCCATTCGCCCTTCTGTTGTGTCTCCTCTCATACCCTCTTTCATCCTATCTTACATCTGCATTGGGTGGTACAAATTATTCTGCGTGATACCCATCAACCATACCTTTGATGCTATGCTGTGGTTTTTCTTCGCCGAAATCATTTTCATTATCTATTTTCTTCCCGCACGGACTTCAGGACGGAGAACTTCATCCATTTGCCGGACCTTTTTTGTCCCACGATTTACGATATACTCCTGTATTGTTTTCTGATAATGCGAGAAACTCAATCAACATCAGTTTATACATACATTAATGGTGTACTATTATCAATTCTATCTAGGCATGGCAAAAGGTAATAGATAGTAGTAGCAGAGCTTCAAGCGTAAGGACATGGACCATCAAACCGTGCAACTCGGATCGAAACCGTCAACAAGAAGAAAAGCTAATGTCTCTCTATTTATCAGACCGCAGTCGACTCTTGGGGTATCGAGTTCTTCGCCAAGGCCCGCCTGTAGAACCCGTCGTCATGTGCGGTAGACGACTAATCCAATCAAAAGGTCACCACAAACCCCACCCAGAGTAGGAGTAGATACATACTCCGTACATACATAGCCGACGTGGCGCCTATGCAAGCTGAGTACAGACGCATTTTTGATGCTGTGGAGTCACTGCGAGATTTTTTTTTTTGGTAGTACGGAGTACTAAACTCCTATATTTTGACGTGTTATCGCCGCAGCGTTACATATGTTGAGTGCGCTGCGCTTGGAATGTTTACTCCTACTACGGGCAGGCTCGCAAGGCTCAGCCACCAACGGCGATGCAACTTCAAACCTTAGGCGGGGAATGCGAGGTTTCTTTTTTTTTTTTTTCTCTTCCGAGCCTTATCTATACGCAGGTGTTCCCAGCGCTCGATACTGCCTAGAATGGACAGTTGTGCGAAGGTCTCTGCCGTGATTTTGCCAACCTTTTCTCGCTTTGCTGCCCTACGCTGCGCCCCTCTCTTCGTTTCCCCAGAACTTATTTATGTATCACTTCCCACCCCGCGGTAAGTTTTCCACTTTCAGCTTGAACTTTTACTTAGATTTGGTTAACACTAAATACAGGTCATATCGTATCATATCCATCGGGAGTCGTCAACTATCATTTCATCACTCATATCTCATCGACAGAGACAAGACAGTGGGCTGGGGAATCATCAGACCAACACAACACAATCGACACCGGAAATCATGAATCGAATATCGGTCCGTACGCTGGCACCCCGGTCGATTCGAGCTCGTACACCACTTTCCTCGTGACATTCGGGTTACTGATAACACAGATCGCCTCCGCGTCGAAATTCTTCGCGACCTGGCGAATGAAGGGGACCATGTCGATTCGTCCAGATGAGTTTGTGTCGATGATAATCGGGTTCGGATCCATCTTTGCAACGAGGCCCAGGACTTCCTTGCCATACGTCCGCTTAGGAGCGCGCGTCTGCCAAATGACGCGGAGTTTGGGACGGTTTTCATCGCCGAGGAAGGAGAGGCAAGGGCCGATGCCTGAGCCAGTTGTGACAACGACGACGCGCTTGTACACCCGCATCGCATATGCGAAACCGTATATGAGGACGCCGCGTTTCCACATGTAAGTGGGCTGGTCTTTGATGGCAGCGGAGGTCCAGTCTCCGGCTTTGGAGATTAGGCAGGAAAAGCTCTTGCCGTCGGGGTTGGGGAAGGTGGCGAAGCCGTGCCAGTCTTGTAGCGGGTGTTTGGCTAGCTGGATACCCTTGCCGAAGGTTGTTGTTCCGTGGGTGAAGTGGAGGCGCACAGCGTGCGGGGAGAGGTATTCGGGGGTCACTTTGACTTTGCGGAGGAGAGCCCACGGATGCACGATGGCTAGGACGACGAGCATCAGAAACCAAAAGGCAGGCAGTTCGATAAGGAAGCGACCCATTGGGGTGCCTTCGGCAGCGGAGGCTTCATCAACGAAGATCATGAGGAGGACAACAAAGAGCACTACGACGAGCCAGCCTGAGAACCGGTGGGTAAGCTCGAAGTAGTCGTGCATCTTGACACGGAATGCCGGATAGGCGACGATGATGATTGCCAGCAACAAAACAAGAATAAGGTACATCAGGATCACTGGTGCAACTGAGAACGGCGATACTCCTCCCGCAGGGAACCAGTACTCCCGCGAGAACTGGCCCACGAAACCCAGATACCAAACGAGCGAGGCGACACCACATCCACTATGGACACCACCATAGTGGTACACTTTGGAGGCAAGGCGACGGAGCCACAACGGAGCGGAACGTGGTATAGAGCATACCGTGACGAAAATCGTGTTCACGACCAGAGGCTGCCGGGCCAACCCACAAGCCAGAAGATTTGCCGCCGCAGCATTGACCAGCGCCAGAAGCTTTCGGTCTGCAGCCAGCACATAGATGAACACGCCAATGTTGGCGAGAAACACCAAACTGAAAAGCCGGCGGTATATGTTGAGGATCGTATACCGCACTGGCGCAAACCATCTCTTCTTCCGGGCTTGTGCTTCGAGGTCGAAGGAGGAATTGTCATCGGTCATCTTGAGCTGTAGCTCGGAGATGTCCTTGATGATGCACTTCTCAATGTCCACAAAATTGCCTTCGCTGGCATCGCTAGGACGCTCTGGTGGACAGACCGCAGTTGGCGGCCTACTCACGATGACCTCGTCATGTTTCTCGTCTAGAGGAGACATGGCCCTTCAATCTTGTCTGATGAAGCAGAAGCAGACTGCTGACAGGATTTTGAGGTATAGCAAGGACGCTTGGAGGAAACTTGGTAAGGTTGATGAGTGACCGCAGGTACCAGGGATAGCGGCATGCACCCTTACATACACTGGAGAACAGAATCAAGCCACCACCGGGACGCCTCCACACCGACGGAAGCATGTGTCTTTTGAATGCCCTGGCATGACGCCATTCGGTTTAGTCGAAGACTTGAATCGCAGATTGTTGGCCTGCGTCGGACAAGCGAGCCGTCTCTCAGACCCATCGTTCTTTTTCTCAGCAGGTGCTGGCCCACTTTAGACGGTCCACCATGGCACGCCCTTATCTTTAGCCTTTTCCAACTCCGGAGGCAGGAAGAGACACGGGACAAAAAAGAAAATCACCCTTCATTCTTATTTTGGACGCCGAGAAAAAAAAATAGATGAGTTCGCAACCTGCCGCAGTCAACGGGCGTCTGCGGTTATGCTAGTATGGCATTATCCCGCTTGACCCTTGTCCGCTAATCTGGGTCCGACATGACGCTTACCAATGAGGTTGCAACACAATATACTACGGCCATGCCTCACTCCTCTTTCTCCAGATACGGCATGCTGTAGAGCCAATTGACGGAAATATCGACGATTTTGGAGAGGGGAAGGATTCCGACCCGCTCCATGGTCTGATTCCCAGCCCGTGATGATGCGGGCACTCGAGGGAGCTTTCCCACGATCCATCCGACTGATGCGCGATGTATGCCAGCCCAGCCGGCGGGGAGACTTCATGATCAACAGCGCAAAAAGCGATAGCACGAAGAAACCAAAGCGTGCTCGCCAAATTGCCATAAGCTGTTCGCTCTCGTGGCCCCACCGAATCACGCCCAAACACCGAAAAACAAAACTCGAGCAGCATCCGGACCTTCGGAAGTCGAGCGATGTCGAAATGGTTGGGGAACCCGAAAATCATGGGCCGTTTTAAGAGATGCAACGCAACCAACGCTATGCGATATGCAGAGGTTCGTCCGGTGTCCACAACTTTCTTGCTTTTTACCTCAGCGGATGCTGATTATTGGCGGGGGAACGCTGGAGAGACTCGTCCGTCTGGAGTCTGGACTATCTACCTTGATAAACTAGGGTTAGTGGGGTGGATGTCAGCCAGATGGTTAGCATCGACGTGCTTGGATCAACGCAGATCAATGGCATTGTCACTGGTCAGACTTTGCTTCCTGGT
This sequence comes from Aspergillus ustus, assembly GCA_000812125.1. Classification (NCBI taxonomy): domain Eukaryota; kingdom Fungi; phylum Ascomycota; class Eurotiomycetes; order Eurotiales; family Aspergillaceae; genus Aspergillus; species Aspergillus ustus. The sequence goes on from JOMC01000152.1 coordinate 61,430, forward strand.
CAAGTTTTGTCGAGCGGGGTATTTTGCTTGACAACGAGCTGCAGCAAAGTGCGCCGCCTCCATAGCAATTCCTGGGATTTTTCGGGCTAAACAACTCAGCGCTCTGGGCCCTGGCAGAGTGCTTCCCGCCCAGCAGCGGGCGCCGGGGGTAGTGTGTGTTAGAGTGCATGTGCGTTGGGAAAATGGCGCATGCGGGCGCTCCAAGGTTCCCTCGGTTGTCAATGCGCTTCTGACACAACTGACAGCAACAGGGTGAAGAGTCTAATCGTCGCTACGTTTCCTGTCACTGGGAAGATCGCCTCTGGGATGTTCGTGGTCGCGAGTTCACCTGTTCCTCAGCTTCGTTGCGGAAGGGAAGTGGAGGGAGCGGGAGGGGAACCTAAGAACTGAGTCGATCTGAGGGCTGCAAAGGCGAGCCAATAATGAGCAGAACCCGAAGCCTCGGTAGAAAGGTCTCCCGCCCAAAGCACTGGAATCCGGTGAGTTTCGAGAATCGAGTATCGGCAACGAGAGGCCGGGGTGGCCGGGGTGGGAACATTATTGTTGCTGTGGTTGCTCGTTTCCTTGAGCAATTTAGCTCCTTCTAGCGACCCCACTGCTGGCATACGAACCGAAGCGGTGACGGACTGTCATTCGGCCTGGTAGACGCAAGCCTCTCCTGTGGACCTGGGAGCAGGATCAGCAACCCAATCTTAGTGGCGACTGGGACTTGGCCTGGACGAACTGAGGCAGGAGCGACTCAGCGAATTGCGGCCTGCGCCACGCGCCCAAAGGGCCCCCAAACTCCAAGCACTACTGGAGATGACGGAAGTATTCCAAATTCCAAATCAAATAATCAAACGTCCAAACTGGAATTGCTCACACCAAATGGGCCTATCGTCCCTGTCGTTTCACATCTCAAGCATGACAAAAATGATTTCTAAACTGCTGCATGCGAGATTATTTATCACTCCGGGGGGTCCCTTCATCCCCAGAGCATCCCCTTTTGCTCCCATCTCACCTCGATTCTTGCATACCTTCATACAACCCTAACCTGCCTTTGAACTTGGAACCCTTGAGCTTTGACCAACACACCTAATATTGACTAACTCACCAGCCGAACTCATGACAATGGGTCTTGGGGAGTCGTCCTTAGCACGACCCCAATCCGGCAATGGGGTATACACCGACTTGCTGACCTTCTGCTTCCGCGGTCCCGTTCCCTACGACGAGAACAAACCATTGTTCATTGACGCGGAGAATCCTTCTCGGTCTTTCAGCGCGCGGCAGTTCAGAACGCTCGTGCGGACGCTTATTGCAGGATTGAAGGCACACCATGTGCAGAGGGGCGATTGTGTGTTGGTCCACCTGGGGAACAATGTGAGTACAATATCCTGCTACATCCTGCCCTCTTTGGACAAATCACCGCAAATCCGCCAGCGACGATGGATGCTGTTTGTCCGATTAAGAAATTCAACTCCGGCCCAACAATTTCCAAGTTTTCATGCTATACCCTTTTTTTTGCTTTTTTTCTCTTGATTTTCCCTTCGCTGTGGAATTTTTTATTTTAATTTTTTTTTTCCGGCGCACTTACGGCGCTTTTTCTCGTCAAGTTTACTAATGCTATCGTCTGGTGTAGATCATATACCCCGCACTGTTTTTCAGTGTTATCGGAGCAGGCGGTGTCTTCATGGGATCGAATGCGCGCAGCCAACCTCAGGAATTAGAACACATCCTCACATTAGCGGAGCCCAAACTGATCATCACGAATCGCGAAGCCCTACCAACCGTCCTCAATGTCTCCACAGGCAAAGGCATGCTCTCCAGCCAGGTCTGCCTGCTGGACGAGTCGGGACCAGACCACATCGCGCAGCTCCTTGCAGCTGGGCCAGCGCCGTACCTCTCCGACAGTGGGGACGAGAGCTACCTGAATTTTACGAATCTGCTTGGATACGGTGAGAACGACTGGATTGCATTCAACGATGAGACCATTGCAAAATCGACCCCCGCGGCGATGTTCTCCACAAGCGGGACTGGAGGGCTACCCAAGGCGGCAATTCTGTCGCACCATGCCATTGTCTCACAGCATCTCACTATCCAGTACGATGTGCCATACGCCGTCACTCGACTTGTCTCCCTGCCCATGTTTCATCTGTTCGGAGCATTATGGACGCATATCTTCCCTGTGCGCTACGGTCAGTCCCTTTTCGTGCTACCTCGGTTCGAGATCACCCAGTTCGTTGCTGCCGTGTTCCAATACCAAATCACCGAAACTTATATGGTCCCCGCGATGATCCATGCGTTCAATCGGTCCACCCTACCAGTTTCCGATTACCTTTCGTCACTGCGATATGTCGGCGTCGCTGGCGCGCCGATTGACGGTGCCTCAATGCAGCAGTTCCGGGAGCTCCTCCATCTCGATGCTTATGCCTCGCAGCTCTGGGGTATGACCGAGGTTGGCGTTGTGTTCCAGAACCGTTACGGTGAGCCGGGGAATGCCGGTAGCATCGGCAGCCTCTTACCTGGGTATGAAGTGCGGCTCGTTGGCGCCGATGGTAACCTAGTGGCCGCAGACAACAAGCCAGGGGAGCTCTACGTTCGAGGCTCTGGCTTACTTACATGCTACCGGGGACGTGAAGACGCCAAAGACAGTCTAGGCTGGTTCCGCTCAGGCGATGTTGCCTATGTCAACAACGGACTCTACTATATTGTCGGCCGCACCAAGGAGCTCATCAAAGTTCGAGGGTAAGCGTCTCCAACCCCACTAGTCTATACCCAAAAGAATCTACTAACAAGGGACAGCTGGCAAGTGGCCCCCGCGGAACTCGAAGCCGTTCTCCTCAAACACCCTGGAATTGAAGATGCCGCAGTAACCGGCGTAACCTCCAAAGATGGCAGCACAGAAGTACCCCGCGCCTTCGTCGTCCGCTCAAAGACGCTCTCCGGCACGCGCCTGACCTCAGAAGAAGTCTACCTCTTCTGTCGCCGCCAACTAGCGTCTTACAAGGCTCTTGACGGAGGGATCGTCTTCGTCGAGGAAATCCCGCGTACGGCCAGCGGCAAGATCCAGCGCTTCAAACTCACCCAGATGAACACCTATCGTGAGATCGTCTCCTCCCTACTAGCGCGGTTCCGTGGAGCCAGCTTGCAATCTGTGGGGATCATGCACGGAGGGCGGATCACGGTCTAAAATCGCTAGAGTTTGGACTGGGCCCACAGTTGGTCATGATTTTTCAGCTTCGCTCACGACTGTCCACTGGATGGATAATCATGGATTATTGTCATTGCGTTACTCGTCCCTAAGTTACTGTACCTCCGCCAAGTCGAAGGTACAAAATCGGACTGATTGATTGGTCGGGTTCCCGGTTGCGATCGGCGCAATTCCTTTTTTTGCTTTCTATGTTGCTCAGGGTGCCTCTTTTTCCTTGCTTTTTTTTTTCCCTCACTTGGGCGTTTCTTGTTTGGTTCGGGACCGAAGACGGTTGGATCTCGGTTGGCATTAGAAGCATCTACCCTATCATCTTGTCTATCCTTCTGATGCTGTTACGATTTGTGTTATCTTCGTATGCGCGATTTGCGCCGCGGTTATGATTGTGCTTTTTTCTTTCCTTGGATCTCAATGCGTCTTAGACATAGCCAGTATCTTGAGGCTTCGGCGCTCGTTCCTTGATACCACCTCAATATACATAAGAAGTATGACTCGATTACGTGTAATCTGCAGACTCTAGATCCCTGGAGACCGCGGTGGTAAATTGTCCGTAGGGAGACTAATGCATAACTCATGCACGAACCCGTCCAAATCTAGATACACGTTGAGTCCCTACATATCGCAGAGTCCGAGGCCACGACCCCGAGGATCAGGATATGGTTAAACGTAACCAACTCACCTGCATACGCTGCAAGAAGCGCAAGGTAGTCTAGATAGGTAGGTAGATACGTGGACCAGTCCGTAAATTCGTAAACCCTGCGAGGCAGGAAGATACCCTTGCCCTCTCCAAGCCGGGCAAAAGTCACTATGTAGCCAAGTAATACCCAAAAATTAGGTGACATTTCCAATCCTAAGGACCCCCTACGCGCGTAAGAATTATCCAGCAATAAATACGTAGTAATAATAATAATAATAGTCTGCAGTCAGCACCATAACACCTGCTGTGTTTTCACTGCGGCCTATCGATGATTCGTGGCTGATGGTGTGAAGAGAATTAAGATTTTGCCAGCGCCAAGGTTCTTCAAGTTGTGACTGATTTCCCTTGCATTGCATATGTACGGTCTACGTACGATGTGGATATGTGGTGTATGTTTGCTACGGGCAACCTCTGTGCAGTACTTCCTTAATTTGAGCTTGCTTCCTGTCGTGTCGTAGGTACCCGCGGGCGCATCGAATACATATGTTGGATTGGGGATGTGTATGTATGTTCGGATATGTTAGGTATGTTGGAGCAGCGAGGAGGCGACGATGCATGCTAATACTCGGTGCCTTGCGGTATGCAATTGTTTACTTTAGAGAAGAACAGCCGGAGCCAGAGAAGAAAAGCAAGCAACACAGGTCCGTCCCGACAGCCCGAGTTCTCGACCAGAGATGTGAGCTACTACTGTATGTATATTGCTTTTTCTTCTCTCCGCTTTTTTTCGTCGCCTTCGGTTGGAGTAGATGCAAGTCCATACATCCGGCGGAAACAATTTGTTCCGGAAACTGAGACTTGGGGTCATCTATTCTAGCCTCGTAGGTAGCCAGCCTACTTCATACTACTGTACAAACTCGATAGTTGAGGTATTCGGGGCCGACCTGGAATTATCTGAGCTAGAGTAGGAGGCTGGGGAACGTGGAACTTTGGAGGAAGGAATTGGATCCACAAACTAGTACCGGAGACTTGAGCGCATCGCGGCGATAGCAAGTCAAGGACAAGCTCTGCGCAAAAGTACTTCATGACGATCAGCCGATCCGATCCGAAGCTGAATCCCGTATCCTTTAGACCTAGGAGAATTGAATTGAATAATCGTATATTCTTGAACCGAATCGAAGCGGAGCTGGGCGGACAAGTTCGTAGGATCTTGTCCGCCACTCAACGAACCGAGACTAAACTGGCCTAACCTTTTAGTGCGAAATAGTGGGTCGAACTCCCGTCGATTGCGCTTGGAGAACAAGATTTGTTGGGGAGCGTCTCTTCTCAATGTCCAGCTTAGCTGGAGGATCTGCTCCACTGCGCTTAACTAAAGTCTATCTAAGGATACAACCGTGGGCCACGGGAGAGCACATGCTGAAAGGACGGGTTGACGTTGGACTTGATCAATAATAATTCTTCAAAAGTACCACTGATCGTCTTTTTCTTCCTTATCGAGCAATTGCCGCGTCCGACAGCTGTCAAGACCCAGTGATGAGCAAGATCTATGATCAACGGATGGCCAGTGCGAGGCGGGCGGACTATCTTGGAAAACAAGTTCTAGCAACCGTGGGCGCGGTGACTCCAAAGATCAGCTCCCAACAACAACGTGTGCGTATAGCCAGGCGCCCGAATTTGGAATCGAGCCAGAAGTTGCACAGCAGTGGGCTATATTGATTATCACGGGTTTACCCGGTCCACCCGAAGGAAACGGGCCGCAACATACACCGCGCATGGACGAGCGGACGTCGTGTGACGCTGGGGTGTTCGCTGGACTCCAAGATCGACAACCCTAATGAGCCAGGTGGCAGCATGGCTATCGCGGTTCCGTAGACCTGGGTATGAGGAGCGACTGCCAGAAGCGGTCTTCCGGCCCCGCACACAAGGACTCCAGGTAAGGCGATCCCTGATAGCGAGCGTACACAGTGCATGCATTAGCCTCGCGACAACCTTCCAATTGATCTTAGGTGATTAGACAGTGTGAACTCTAACTGTTGGTAACGAACTGTGAACGAGCAGTGGGAACCCAGAGGTCCGGTTCCGCACCGCAGCGGCATCTCTCGTGGATCATGCCTTTTCCCGGCGTCGAGTTAAGCCAGATACTTCTTTCACCTGACCTGTTGATAAACCTGCAGTGTCGACGACGCCAGCCCGAAACCCCAAACGCGGGAGCGAGAACAGTCTGACTCGATGCGGACTCGACGGATAATCCTATTTCATGTATTTCGGGGCATCTCATCACATTTTAGTATATTGCGTCGAGAACGAGGTGGGTGAGGTTATTGTAGACGCTGATAACATGCTCATGATGCCAACGGTTGGGAGTATCCGAATGTATTGTGTAATGTTGCAATGCATTGCTTCAAGAACGGTCCCATATGCGGTCCACGCAGATCCCAAGCATGTTCGGTGATGTGGTACGGTGGCGAGTCTCCAAATCCCTTGTGTGATGTCGTGATGCGTTGCTCGGACTGCCTAGTGTAGGCATTCCCATCATCGCCGGTACAGGACCTAGGAGATAACAGCGTGCAATGCGGCCCCAACCTGACACTCGCGTAACTGTCGGCGATCCTCGATGATATGTGACGACAGGTGATCTCCGGGTAAGATCGTGATACCACGATCTAGTTTGTGTAGCGTAAACATCCCCTCTCGAGTGAGAATAGTAATGAGGAACTTCACGGAGATTCTCATTTCTTGTCGCCTTTTCAGATCTTTGTAGCAATAGCAAATGTTGAGCCTCTGAGTGACACTACTTGCTCGGTCCTGTTCGGTCCTATTGTGTCTTCGCAGCATCCCTATGCCCATAAGCCCGCTGACCTAGAGAATTCCATACCTCTTCCACCACATGCCCCATATCAATGGCCCCAAGGCACCAAGTACGGCAGCTCCCACCGGAATCTCCAGAATGCACCATACCCAGAGTGTACCGACAGCAGGAGCCTGCTTCATGACAGCATAGTATGCATCCTCGTTCGTCATAACCATGAGTTTGCTTCCAAGTAAAACTGCAGCAGGCAAGAACACTATCGTCTTGAAAGATGGCGGGAAGAGCAGCTTGCGCATAAAGGATAATGACAGCTTGTCCGGGTGCCAGGGAAAGAGCGAGATGGTCTCCGTGTTCGAGCCCCGATTGAACGAGATAATATGCCCATGGGCAAGGTGAATCAGGAGGGTGAGCATCGGCAAGGCGACAAAGCCAGAGTTTCTGAACAGAGCATTCAGATCAATGCTCTGTGCGTATTGATGAGCCGCCAGGTAGCCCAGGGTCAGGTGAAGAACGGTCAGGGGAATCGATAGCAGCAAGGTGTCGATAACTGGCGGGATGGGAGGTTCGTCCTCATCCTTCTCTATGTTTCCCTTCTCGTCCACTTCAACCACTCTAGGACCTTGAAATCCATCGGCAGTAACATGGCCCTCGAGACCTGTGACGTCGGAGCCGTCCAAAGAAGAAATCTTACCCGTGGCAGGATCGATGGTCACGTATTGTGTCTTGAGGCTTTTTATCGAGCCTGAATTGCCCACCGGGTTTCCTAGCTCAGCCTGTCTTTCCGCAATTATGTCTACCAGAGTCCTTGATTTCGACGGATCGTTCGATGGAGGCCGGGAAAGGGGAATGGAGGAGGGATCGAAGGTATCAGACTCGGCATTGGATGCGGCGGCTGCTCGTCGTTGTTTTCGGTTCCGTGGAGCTTCCATTGTAAGCTGCTCTGATTTCTGTCGAAGCGTTAAAAGATTTATTGGCGCTGGTTGTGGGAATCTCGAAGGTCGATGTCGATGGGAGTGAAACAGATCAGACGATGAGAATCGGACAGTTTGAATTTCAGCTTGGCCGGACATAAGCGGGGTTAAGCCGAGCTATACTACAAATACGTTCAGGCGCCCTGCAGAAATGAATCTTCTTCCTCCGAAGTTTGGTTCATCAGGCTAAGTCGCTTGCTTACCTTTCTTCGAAGTATAACATGAAGATTGTACGTTCCTATATCGGGCGAAATACAATGTTGACTGAACAGCTCTTCGCAGCGTAAGCAGTGCGATTGACATCATTCTAGTCCAGAACCACCGTTCAATCCAATAAATTCGACTACTGGGGCTTGATATAAGCCATTTAAAGAAAATATATACTCATTCGCACACTACGTGTGAGCCTCGGTTACTACGGAGTCCCAGCGCAACCATGGAGAAACTCCGATCCTTGCTTGGTAATGGCCAGCCATGATGCGATTACCCCGCCGAGAGAGTGTATATAATTCCAACTGTTTCGCACACTTACTCCAAATCAGGTTTTAGCCTACCTATCTCCCCCCTATTCTATGATAGTAAGCTAAGGCATTCCGCGTCAATCCATCATGTCGCATCTACAAGCCGCGAATCTTTACAATATCAGGGGCCTCGTCGCTGTCATCACCGGCGGTGGAAGTGGTACGGCAACCCCTCCATATCTCCATTCCTGTGTCCCATCAGAACCAGCTCTAACAATATCCAGGCCTCGGTCGTACAATGGCCCTAACGCTCGCCACAAACGGCGCAGCCAAAGTCTTCATCCTTGGCCGCCGCGAAGACGCCCTGAACGAAACCGTAGCCCAATTCCAGGCCACCAACCCCTCGACAAAAGACACGGGCGCCGAAACCAACATCATTATCCCCATCGCCACCGACGTAACATCTCAAGCGTCTCTCGAAGCTGCCTATGCCGCCATCTCCGCGCAAACAACGTACGTCGACCTCCTCCTCGTGAACTCGGGCATCTTAGGTCCGCCCGCAAAGATCGCCAATAACCCCGATGGCTCGAAGCCGTCGATCGCTGAGGTGAAGGATTATCTATGGTCGATACCCATGGAAGACTTTACACGAGTGTTTGAGGTGAATACGACAGGCGCATACTATACGGCGATCGCGTTTCTTCCCCTGCTTGATGCGGCCAATAAGCGGCGTGCGGCACCACAGAAGAATGTTCTCTCGCCGCCGCTGGCACAGATTGTTATTACGTCTAGTATTGCGGGGTACTCGCGGCGGGTGCCGTTTGATTTTGCGTATAACCTCAGCAAGGCAAGTGTGAACCACCTGGTGAAGGTGCTGTCGACGAGTCTTACGGACTATAACATTCGGGTCAATGGGATTGCTCCGGGGCTGTATTATTCGGAGATGTCCGCGGGTCCGAATTTCGAGGAGGGAAATGCGGGGGTTTCGGATGGGTCGTTTCCGACGAGTATGATTCCGATGACCAGGGCTGGGGGCGAAGAGGATATTGCGGGCTTGGTGCTTTGGATTGCAGGGCCGAGTGGAGGGTACATTAATGGGAATATCTTGGTCACGGACGGGGGCCGGCTAAGTGTTTTACAGTCTTCCTATTAGATAAATGTAGAGAGACAGGAGATAGACCCGTAAGCAGATTTCTTGGATAGACGAATTATCAAACACGTTAGCGCTGAGACGCTAAGAAATGAAGACAAGTAGAGATGTATCCTAAAATATATATCATGGATGCCGAGTGAGGGCTAGTAGGTTGCGGCGAGTCGCTGCACCAGGTAGTCGCCAGCGGTAATTCCTGGGTACTTGGCGTTGCTGATATCCTTCCCCTCACCGTAAGTGCCCGGAATAGCTTCAATTAGCTTATCGTGGTTAGGATTGCAGAAGTAGGCAATGCTGTACCGGTCCGGGTACACATCCGACTCCTCCTCGCCATACGCTTTTGGGGGTTCAACTACCCTATGCCGCGTACTCTTGATGGTATCATTCGACCACCGAGCCAGCAAATCACCAGCATTGATGACAACAGTATCAGTGAACGGTGTCACGTCAACAAACGTGCCCTCGGGGCTGCGCGCCTGAAGCCCGCCTCTCCGATCCTGGAAAAGAAGCGTAATCGAGCCATAGTCGCTGTGTTCCGCCGCGCGAACCTGGCCAGGATTTGTCTTGAAAACATTTTTATGCACAGCGGGATAATGAAGGAGGCGGAGGGTATTATCGCCCTGATCCACGTACTCGTCGAAGAAATGCACGGGTAGACTCATCCCCAGCGCAATAGCCTGCATGACCCTAACATGCAAGTCCTTGCACAAGCCAAAGAATGACTGCATTTCTTCCTTAAACTCCTTGCCCTCATCATCGATACTATCAGGCCAGTGGTTAGGAAGCCCCTCGACTCCCTCTCGACCAATCTCCATGCTTTCTTTAATATCAGGAATCGCGCGGCGGGCCTCTGGGTCCGAGAGATCGTCAGCCGTGCTTAGCTTCTCCCGTCCGGTTGTGACGTAACCACGGTTCGCCTGCGGGGTAGTCCAGCCCAGACTATCTTTTTGGTCTTGGGGACGGGCGAAGAAGGTCGCGGAGAACTTGAAGACTCGGGCGATGATGGACGGCGGGATGCCGTGGTCTTTCAAGTAGAGGAAGCCAGATGCCTTGAAAGCATCGACTATGGACATGGCGACAGCATGCTTTTCGGCTGGTGTGCCGTTAAGGAATGGCGCGAAGTCGATGATCTAGATAAACCTCAATTTCCCCTCCTTTAATTTGCACGACAAGAAAAAAGTGAACCTACCGGGATGACGAGGCCGTCTTTCGAAACTGTCTCGGTCACAGGCCGGACAGCCTGGAGGGGCAAGTTCCCTTCCATGACAGCGATGCGATTGAGATGATAACCTGATAAGCCAGGCGGACGAATGGGGATACCCTGAATATCAGAGAACAGAAGGGACGGGCGATGCGGAGCCACTGGAAGTAGGATAGAGGCAAGAGAGACAAGGAGGAGGAGTCGGGAGTCAATCGACGGCAGTTATACCTGCAGGGACAGGAACCAGAGTCGCAATCATCTCAAGGCCCTGGCTGGAAGCAACCAGGCGCTGCCCAGGTGCGCGTTAATATATCACGGGGAAGATAAAAGAGAGATAAGTCAAGACAAAAGAGGGGGGAGGTGCGTTATCCCTGATAACAACCCCTGCTCCAAATCAAGAGAGATGCCCGGTCTCACGATGGGCGGTGCTGCATAGGTCAAGGTAACACTGCGCTGTCATTTCGAACCCCGCAGCACTGCGTGCATTCACTTCAGTTTCCTCCACAAGGTCTTGAATCCTTTCTTTTCTTCCGTCTTCTCCCTTCCACCCAAGGTACTTCCCGTTCCCTATCTAAACAACAAACAATAAAAATGCCACTCATCGTCGACGTCCACACCCATGTTTATCCTCCGGCATATATGCAGATGCTGCGTGGTCGCAAGGCCGTTCCCTACGTACACTACCCATCCAACAAAGATGCAGACCCCCGCCTCATAATCCTCTCCTCAGACGACGACCCCTCCGTACCTGCTGATCAGCGCGGCCGCCCGGTCGATTCTTCCTACTGGGACATCTCCGTTAAGCTATCATTTATGCGGCAGCATGGGATAAACGTCAGCGTGATTTCGCTCGCCAACCCTTGGCTGGATTTTATCGAGCCCGCTGAGGCACAGATCTGGGCGGAACGGATCAACGATGATCTGGAGGCGACTTGTGCAAAGGTCAACAAGGAAGCGGATCCTCAAGGGTCTCTGAAACTAGAGGAGAAGGAGAGCCTATTTGCAATGGGCGCTTTGCCGCTTAGTGCGCCAGAGGCAGGGGTTGTTGTAAATGAGATAAAACGGTTGAAGACGCTGCCGCATGTACGGGGAGTTATTATGGGGACGTCGGGTTTGGGGAAGGGATTGGATGATGGTGGGCTAGATCCGGTCTGGGAGGCGCTGCAGGATACAGATACCTTAATGTTTTTGCATCCGCATTATGGGCTTCCTGATGAGGCCTTTGGGGGTCCTGAGGCGACGAGCCGCTATGGGCATGTTCTGCCATTGGCGCTGGGGTTCCCGCTCGAGACAACGATTGCTGTGACGCGGATGCTGCTCTCAGGGGTGTTTGATCGGTTTCCGAAGTTGAAGATCTTGCTCGCACACTCTGGGGGCACATTGCCATTCCTTGCTGGGCGGATCGAAAGCTGCATCTTACATGAGCGGAAATTTGTCTCTGGAGGTGGTAACGTGCAGGGGCCGCAAAGGAGTGTCTGGGACGTGCTGAAGACGAATATCTACCTTGATGCCGTGGTTTATGGGAAGCCGGGCTTGGAGGCGGCGATTGCAGCATCCGGATCAGATCGCCTTATGTTTGGTAAGTTCTCTCTGGTATAACCTACCTACTACATAGGTAGGCAGTAGCCTAGATCATGCTAACATGATACTTTAGGAACCGACCATCCATTCTTCCCGCCGTTGGATGAAAAGGAAAGCGACTGGCCGAGTGTGACCACCAACTACAAGGCAATCCATGCTACGTTCGAGTCGAGTTCTTATACAGTCGCGGATGTCCTAGGTGGAAATGCTGCTCGCATTTTGGATCTAAAGTAAGAAATCGCTGGATATAATATATTCTGTCTTTACATGCATAGACATTCGAATCAGGGAAAACAAACCCATCTCAGATGGCGCAGCATGTATATAACACGTCATCATCGGGACAAGGATTGCCCTTTTGAGAAAGACAGAAAATTCAACATCATGAATGATTAGGCCTCACCAGCGCTTTCCAGCCTATAAGGCTCCACACCTCCGATATATACCAGTCGGGCACCGATAACTGGGGAACTTTTTGAGATCTCAGAAACCTGTCTATGTCCATATTCTCAGGCAAAGCGGGACGTTCCAAGCACAATCCAAGATCGGAATTCGCACCAAATACCGCTTGAACAAGCGTGTTCTCCAGCCTTGCCCTGATGCTAGAGACGAACTGTGATCGAGAAGAGTCGCCCTCGGCCTCTAAGTCCAACCCAGAAAAGCAGGTGTCGAAGGCAGTCAAAGCCCGTTGCAGTAGCCAGACCAAATGCTTAGCTTCTGTGCACATGGCGTCTAGTGACTGGTCATCTAACTCAGTGTCGATTAGACCGGCAGGAGGAGGTAGTATACTTGGTTCCAATCGTAGCTCGGGCCGCAGTTGTAATTCTCGGAAATTGAAGATACAAACAAGCTTCCCAACACGGCTGAGCAGAATACAAAGGAAGCCCTCGATCAGGTCCTGCTGTTCACTCTGCTTCGCGTCAAGAGCTGTGATCATTCCACTGAGGAGCGAAGTAAATAACATGGCTCCTTCTCTCTCGATTTCAAGTAGGGATTCTACTCCCCCGCTGGTTTTTGATCTCGTTATAGGTCCTTGAGTCGAGAATTTGGGGGTAAGTGATGAGGGCCTAATAGACGCCCATATACTGCAGTATCGCCTCAGGGTGCTCATTATGGTCTCGTATAAGGAGACAAAATGATATGTGAGTATATTTGCCTCTCGCCCGGTGGGCTCAGAAGCCGAAATTATCTTCAGGGCCTGGAGAAGAAGATTAACGGCCGATTCGACAGCTTGCAGAATAGCTTTGAGGCGAGACAGTTCAGCGCGCATTAAGGTTGCATCTTTAGACCTGGCTCCATTTCGGCTCGGCTCCGTGGGAGCTGCTTCCTCGATCTCATCTGCACATCTCTTGCACAGGTCAACGGCTGGGCGTACAATACTAGCGTTGTTAGACCGTCTCTGTAGGGCTTTCTGCAGGATATAGAACTGTCGCATAAACGGAGCCGGGGCTGGGGCTGAACAGACAGAGAAACATTAATATGGAGCAACCGAAGGAGTAGTATGGGATACGTACAGCTTACAGCGATACCCAAGTCCTGAGAACCTGGATCAAGTATGCCCAGTGTCGGGTATAGCTGCATTCTTGCTCGCGACGTCGGATCCTCAACCCTCCTTTTCTTGGAAGACTCCGGCGCCGCAGACTTTTCCAAGCCCTTTTCTTGAGATCGTACACTAGCTAGCAGCATTTCGTTCCATTGCTCGAGCTCGTAAATACGGTCTCGCAATTTGCTCTGTTCAGCTTCAGACTTGTCATGCGCTTGCTTCCAGAACGCAACGCTGTCGAAGAATAGCTCTGGAGAATGAAATACTTCCGCATCATTTGATGTCTTGATGAACTTCCGAACTTGTAAGATGTACTCTACTGGATGATCAGCTCAATGCCACCCGAAATAGTTGATGATAGAAGGTCAGCGTCACCTTTAATATCCAGATTCGCCGGCTTGGATTTGACAATGGCCAGTGCTAAAGCTAATTGCTCACGGGATGGAGAGATGGGCTCCATTGCCATCAAACAGTGGCCTTGACAGAAAGGCCTGCCTAGTTCAGGAGCTTGCTGATGGCAATTGTGATGAGGGAAAAGAAAGTTGTAGGTGGGGGCTCGACTTGTCCCAGAAGGATATGGTCAACACGTGCTCAGCAGTGTGAAGTACCCTAGGTATACTACAGTGATGGACTCTCTGGGAAGAGGGTATACACTAATGGGAGGCATATTCAGCAAAGTCCAGCATAAAATACTTGAGCTGTAACAGTCAAGTCCGATTTATCAACAGAGCTTCTGATACTGCATCGCCAACTTGGCTAAGAACCAGTCTGCGTTTCGCCACAAGATCATACATTAAGTTCAACGCTAGCCTTTGCTCAGCCATAGCACCGTTTTGTAAATGTTAAACGCTTTCATATACTTCTAAACTCTATATTCAATTGTCTATTCCTTGTCGCCGGTTGCAACACCCAACTCCGCCAAAATCGACTCGTTATGCTCACCAACCTTGGGAACAGGGTCCATTCTCGCGCGCACGCCCTCGTTTCCAGAGCTCGGAGGCGCAAACCCAGGGGGAAGAAGCGCCGGTACAAGGCCCTCGGGCGTCTGCACCTCAGTCCACCGATTGCGGGAGCGCAGCTGCGCGTGTTCCCAGACGCCATGCATGTCATTCACGTTCGCATTCGCAATAGATGCCTCGTCGAGACGACGTGTGGCTTCCTCCGCTGTAATATCAGCGAAAGATTTATGAATGATGTCCTTAAGTGCCTCTCGATTCTGCGTGCGGACCGAGTTGTTCGAGAACCTGGGGTCTGTCGCGAGATCAGGTTGTGAGAGAACATTGGTGCAAAAATTCGCCCATTCCCTCTCGTTTTGAATGCCCAGCATGACTGAGTTGCCATCACCGGTTTTGAACGGGCCATAGGGATAAATTGAGGCGTGGGAAGCACCAGCAGGCACAGGACCAGGGGCCCCGCTGTAGGCGTAGTACATCGGGAATCCCATCCACTCCACCATAGACTCTAGCATGGAGATATCGATGTGGCTTCCACGTCCAGTCGTAGAGCGCTGGATCAAAGCCGCCAGAATGTTGCTGTAGGCGTACATGCCAGATGCGATGTCCGCAATTGAAATACCGACTTTGGCTGGCTCCTTGCCAGTTCCGGTAACAGAGAGCATCCCCGCCTCACTCTGTACAAGAAGGTCATACGCCTTCTTATCTCGATATGGGCCATCCTGGCCATATCCAGAAATATCACAAACAATAAGGCCCGGATGTGAGTCCTTCAGGGCGTCGAAGGAAAGACCGAGCCTGGCGCTCGCGCCGGGGGCGAGATTCTGCACAAGCACATCGGCCTTGCCGAGTAACTTCATCAAAACCGCGTGGTCTGAAGGCTTCTTAACATCTAGCGCAAGACTCTCCTTGGACCGATTCGTCCAGACAAAGTGCGAGGCCAACCCATTTACCCGGGTGTCATAATTTCGCGCAAAATCCCCTACACCGGGTCGCTCGACTTTGATAACACGTGCGCCTAGGTCTGCCAGCTGTCTCGTGCAAAACGGGGCGGCGATTGCTTGCTCAAGACTGACAACCGTGATGCCGGATAAAGGGCCCTGGATTCGGCGCACAGCAGATAATGAGAAATGCCGGACACTATCCGATACTGTCGGCTGGGATAAGCATCGAGACTCAGACAATCTCGCAAACATTTTGGACAATTCCACTTTGATCAATCTTATGTCGAACCGAGCCCGGCTTCAAGGTCGCAGGGAGTCAATTTATATCAACTGGATGTCTGACTCGGTAGTATTCATCAATGCCGAGACAGTAGTACTTAGATGGAGTACTTGTAAACGATTGTATTGTATAGCCGAGATGGTTCGGCGTTACGGCAAGTAACCGAAGAGTCGCCTTCTCGGAGAAGCGCTCCAGACTTCGACATTTCAGAGCTTTAGACTGGGTATGATGATTAACTTCAAGAGTGTTCAGATGATTCTGACCAGCTTGGATGGTTCGGCCTGATCGGTGGTCCTATCGCATTGTTTTGGTCAATGCTTTGATATTATATATACGCAGTGACAAGAGGCTGTCCAACAAGTAAATCATTCGAGCTCGACAAATAGAAATAGTAGATAGGAAGTGAATGTTTTCAAGTCCCTAAACCAGAAGACTTTCAGAGATAGCAACAAAGATCGCCCATTGAATTGTTACCAGTGTGGCCGCAGAACGTTGAAGCTCAAACAAGTCAAGTGCGCCACCGCCAACCAGGAACTTTCTTCCCTGAGACACTGTCGAGCTCCAGACAGCTCACAACACCTCACTACGCGCTCAACTTTCCTCTACGCTCTTTTGCTATATACCAACTCCTGCCACTTGACCATAATCCAGTCAGTAGTAGGAAAGAGGAAAATAACTTCGCCAAAATGCCCCTCGACGACCTGAAAACGCATGCAACCTCCGCCTCACACGACTTCTACGCCCTCCTCGACATCTCCCCCAGCGCAACCGACTCCGAAATCCGACGTGCGTACCGGCGCACAGCGCTGAAATACCATCCGGATAAAATCACCAACCCGACACAGGCCGACATCGACAAGTTCCACCTGCTCCAGATCGCAAACGATGTCCTCTCCGACTCTGCGGTGCGGCAGCTGTACGATAATGCGCGCGAGGCGCGAGAGCGCAAGAAGCGCGAGGTTGAGATGCTGGATGGGGTTAAGAGGAAGATGAGAGAAGATTTGGAGAGGAGGGAGAGGGACGGGGCCAAGGATGCGGCTGCTGCGGCGGGCGTTAGGGGGATGAAGAGGGCTTGGGGTGGAGAGGATGAGGCAGAGGAGAGGTTGCAGAGAGAGATTGAGAGGATCGCTGAGGATGGGAGACGGAGGCGGAGAGAGATGGAGAAGAAAATGAAGAAGGAGGTTGAGGAGGATGAAAGGAGGCTACGCGAAGAGGAGGAGAGACAGAGGGCGTCGGATCGGAGTACGCAGCGTGTGGATCGGTCCAAGGAGGGGGGTGCGAATGTCCCTGAGCAGGAGCGCGCGGTTAAGGTGCGCTGGGTGAGGGAGGGGCGTGGCGTGGACATTGACAAGGACCGGTTAATGGCATTGTTTGCGCCGTTTGGGAAGATCGAAAGTGTGCTTGTTCTTAAGGATAGGCGGCAAAAATTTGAAGGGAAAAAGGAGAAGAAGACCGTTGCGACGGGAGTGATTGTCTTTGCCTCAATCGTCAGTGCACATACCGCTGTGCTGGACAGCGAAAAGTTCATGCACGAAAGCCTCTCGCGGACACAGAGCGACTGGAACGTGATTGACTCTGTCTTCTGGGCCCTGGGAGAACAGCCAGATCTAGCAAGGAGACATAACGGATCACCTTCCCCTTCCAGTGAAGGTCAGGCTGCTCCCTCACCGCAGGAGCAGGATGCCCCTGCGCCAACTCCAGCTGTGAAGCCTGCCTTTAGCTTCGCGGGACTTAAATCTGCAGGAACCGCCGGACAATCTGGAAAAGCGCCTTCTTTTGGTTCCTTCGCCTCTGCAGCGGCGACAGGGGGTATTAAATCAGTGCCTACCGAGTCGACGAATGGTGCAAAGACTAGCTTCCAGGAGATTACACTCATGCGCTTGAAGAACGCACAGCGGGAAAAGGAACGAAAAGCCCTCGAGGAGCAACTGGAGAAGGAAGACGCAGCTGCAGATGAAGCAGAGGCAGCCACGAGAAATTAAGATCCACGAGATCGTGTGCTAGACATGCTTCGATCATGACCTATTGCTTATTGTGTGTTTTGGAAAGATACCCTTGCATAGTTCTGCAGCTTGGTTTGCATTTACATGGCGTTATACAAGTCTAAATAAATGTACAATACTATACAGAGGGTCAATCCTCGTTTCACCGTTGGGATTCTTCCTCCTCTAGCTGCTCGAGGTAGTCCCTCGCCCGATGACCGTCACGGTTGGGGTTGTTATTGTTTTTCGCCCCGCCAGCCATTATGAACTCTCTCGTCCAAGTTGGCACGATAGCTTTAAGCTTGACCTCGCCGCCCTGGTCTTCGTTTCCTTCCGACCCGCTCCATGAGACCTTGAACTCCTGGTCTGGGGTAAACTGGCTTCCCTCACCAGTAAGCGTGATGTCTGTCATCATCTCCAAGCGACACAGCGCAAGCCCGATGTTGCCAATACCGCCAAGGAGTTTACCCGCACTGCGACCCCTTCGCGCGCTGACCTTGGAAATATTCGAACCAGAGGGCGGAAGAGGGAGCTTGACAGATGGGTCATAAACCGGGCAATCCGTAGAAGCGAGGGCACTCCCATCACCTTCGTACAACTGAACAGGCAAAATCCGCTTCCGTACAACACCGGTATGATGCGTCCGAATGGTAAGCTCCTGGCCAACATAGCAGCCCTTGCGGAAATCAATCGCCTTCTGCATATCCATATTACACTCAAGCGGCAGCGAGGACTCGCGGATAATCTCTGATTGGCCTTCTGCTACACCATGCAGGATACGTCGAATGGTATAACCGTCCAAGCTTACCTCGTTGCCCGCAACCTGCGCCTCATCAGGAACATGCGTCCTCAGATCGTCCGCGCCGGGTGTAACGAGGCGAGATCCGAATCCTGGAGCCCGTGTATCAATACAACCGACAACCGACTCTGAAGAAGGGAATGGTGAAGATGTTGGTGACTCCAGATTATACGCAGCCCACCGTGGTTCCGAGTGGTTCTTCCACGCCGCCCACACAGTCCGTTCGTCCTCCTCCAAAGCCCGGAGCTTCAATTTCGCCCGCAGTTTATGTTTCTTCAGATGCTTGAGGAGACTCGGGACCTCATTCTTATCGACCTCCACTAGCCACGCCGGTTCATCCGGCGTGGCGCCCTCCGGTGGGGGAAGCGGGTAGATAAATGCGTCATTGAGGATCCGACCGGTGGAATTCAGGAACGCGGTGTAGGAGCCAGTATGTCGGACTTTGCGGTTCGGGTCATTCGCAATAAACATATTCTGCGTTAAAAGGCCCTGGAGGAATGTCGTGCTATCGAGACCAGTAATGGAGATTAACCCTCGGTTCGCGAGTCGAGCATACCCGGTATGCGGCGGGGGTTGTGCAATGTTCCGTGTTCGCGGCTGCGGGTTTGTTGAGAATTTCCGCCATTGTTGCAAACAGCGATCGCATATTCTACTTGGAGACGCTTTTGGGCGCATCATGTTGACCTGCACTGCTTTCTGTCAGATGGAGGTGCTTGGAGCTTACGAATCCAACAATGACATCGTTCATAAATTATGGCGGTATGCGGTGGCAGAATAGCAAGGCCCGATATCTCTGCACATGCTGTGATGCAAATTATGTCCATGACAGCTTCTACGCCCCCTTTTGCATCGAAGCTCATCCTGGTTACAATCACAGATTCATCTAACATGTCCAATACTATGGAGCGGCTGCGGTATATTGGCGATATACTGCGTACCAACGATACAGTTCGAAATCCGAATGCTCCTCCAGGCTATCTGCCAAATGAGTGTTCTCGGCTGCCCTCCATGTGCTTGGTCCAAGGGCTCGTTTGTAGGGTCAGCTATTGCTCGCGATCGAAAGTAACTGTAGCCTAACAATACCTGAACATAGATCTATTGGGAGATTGAAGCCCGGGCATGTTTCTCCTTCATAGGTTAGTGGAAGGGTGCGAATGAGCAGAATTTATGTGGCTGTCATGATTCTCTGAACTTATTTGCCCCACTCATTCACCAAGACGAGGCTGAAACCTTGTTTATCAAATTTAGAATTCCAGTGTTACTGTTTATACTCGAGCGCAGTTTGTTCTAAAACTATACACCGTGTCTAGTGGGAAATCGAAATTCCAGTACAGAGGCAAGAAATTGACCCTTTCAGTATTTCTCAAGGGTTGCACTGTTGTCCCTAGAATACTTGCATCTAGGCCATCTATGCTCGTATCAGCTACAGTGGACCAATCGCCTAATAAACCTTTGTTTAATCGTGTTACCATGCTAAGTCTAGGATACAGCAGCCAAATGCATTGGTCAAGAGATCAGTAGTGGCAGCAACTTATTTGCTGCCTTTAGCAACTCCTTCCAAAAAGCCAAGTAAGAATGCCTTGTTAGCCGGCGTGGCGACCCGATTGGCGTTGGACGCCGCATCGTCCATGGGAATTTCATTCCCAGCATGATGATGGAGCGGCGTAAGCGGACTTATAACAGACGGCGTAACAGAAGGTTTTGGAACAGCGGTCTGCAGATTGAGCTGGCCCGCGGGCGAAACTCTTGGAGAAGTTGCAGGCTTTCCAAAAAGGGAGAGAAGCGTCTCCCTTTGCGCGGCCGTCTGGCTTGGCCGCCGAAATGGATCGGGCTGAGGGGAGGAACCAGCCTTGAGATCAGGTCCAGGAATATCATTTGGCTGGTTCGGTAATTCTGGTTCCTTCGTCCGTACTGGCAGAATGCCATTGATATCCGCTTTATCAGAGCGACGTAGGATTTGCGGCTGAAAAGTCTTGCGAGGCTCCAGGGACTTCGATTTAGCAGCCCGAGGCATTATAGAGGAGTGAGTGGGCGGCGCTGGCGCTGGAGTGGGTACTTGTTCCCTACGGGCACTCTGTGGTCTAGGCAAAATCGTTATTGGTGAAGCGAGAGGCTGCGTGCGCCGCTCTCGGCTATCTCGACTGACTTGACGCCTTGAATCGTGCGTCTTTCTAGATGACGATTTCTGAATAGCTTCAAACTGTGGGGTGTTCAGGGGTCCAGATACTGTCGCGGATGTCCAAGCACCTTTGATTGCCTGATGAGGTTGAGCAGGGTTGGAGTTTACGCTAGGACGTTGCAAAATGTGTTTCTGGGCGGGCGACGATGGATACGCCGATAACTCAGCCGGCCGTGCGCCGGTCGGTAGCGGTGACCCTTTTAGCAAGCTCAACAATTGGTCTTGATGAGCGGATGGCCTGCGCTCACTCCTTGGGGACGGCTCAGGTCGTGGTGCCAAGCTTGCGGGAGTCATTTGTGGAGTTTGTTTCTTGTCCTCTTTAAAGACACTCAACAATGCTAAAGAATGGCTGGTGAGCTTCGGCGGTGGCAGCTTGCTTGCAGGAGGCACAGCTGCTTGAATTTGAGGCGGCTGGGCTGAGTGCGAGAACTGAGGGTCTCCCGTTTGCTGATACGGTGCCGGAGCAGGACCTTGCCCATGAAGAGGGGGAAACGCTAGTGAGAACGGCCGTGATTGAGCAGGGGGTTGCTGAGGTAAATTGAGAGGGCCCGGGTAAACATTAGAAGGCCCTGGATAGTGGGCGCCTGGATATACTGTAGGAGGTTGTGGCACAGGTTGATTTCCCGACAGAAATGGGCTGTGAGAGGGACCTCGATATGGCACCTGTGGGATATTTCCTTGGGGCCGTGGTGGTCCGCCATATTGTTGAGGGAAACCGGGGAAGAATCCAGATGGTTGCGGTTCATTTCTAGGGGCCTGTGGAGTGGGATTTGGGGAAGTACCACTTCTAAGGAGTTCCAAAAGAGCGTTAGACTTTGAGGAACTAGGATCAGTGTCGGGCACGTTAACAGGCTCCTGGACAGCGAAACCATTATTAATGTTCAGCAGACGTTTAAGATGCGCAGATGCATCGTGGGGCGCCGCCACTTCCGGTAAATCGCTAGGAACAGCAAGTTCTTTAGGCACTTTATTGGGCATGAGCCCGATGTTAGTCGTCTGGAGACCTTCGTCCATAGAGATCTCTCCATCGTTCAGAGTCTGCTTGATATCGAGGTGTGCCTTAGGGTCTAGTTTCTTCTGCTGTGCAATCCATTTCTTGAGCGGGTGCAGAAAAGGAGCGACCATGTAAAATTTGTTGGCATTGGCAGCTGCCTGTCCCTCATCGTACTGCTTGCTCTTCTTCAGAGTTGGCAGATCGGATAGTTTCCACCATTCAATCTTGCTGATTTCCTTTCGTGTACGAGGCTCAAAGTATGCATCCTGAGGTACCCCCCTGAAGACGTACAGCCTCATATGCTGTTCGCGCATGGTAATTTCAATGTATTTGACGTCTTCTTCGTCTTTAATCAGCCCGGCCTCTCGGACGTCGTAGCCGGTTTCCTCGTAGACTTCACGGATGGCGCAATCAAGATCCTTTTCATCCTTATTGATCTTTCCACGCGGAAAGCTCCAGTTGGCACCCTTCTTCCAACCTTTGACCAGGACGACTTGATCCATCTCATGGTTCAGCATGATAGCTCCACGAACAGGCACTCGGGTCTTGTAGGCCAAGAACTCAGAGAACGCTGTCATGTGGTGATACCGCGACCAGTTGGCCATGAGGGGACAGTGCTGAAAGATTCGCAAGGCGAACGCCTTGAGGGAAAGCGAAGGAAGGGCCGGGTCGAGAGGCCGGATGAAATCCTCGTAAAACCATTGTGCCTCCTCGACTTGAAAACATATCCGCTCAACCGATTCCAATTCTTCACGAGGCAGGTTTATAATGAAGCGGACGCACAAGTCATCTAGCCCTGTTTACAATCGTTGTTAGCGCCTCTTATAGCCGTGCCTAGCTGGGCCAAGGGAGGGGTATGGAATCAGACGAAGATAGAACACTTACAGTCCTCCAGTTGCATTTTTGGTTCTGTCATAGTGTAATGCGTGCTTTGGCATTTCAACACGGCCTACTGTGGCCGAGTGGGATCCCACGGTCTGTTTGTGAAGGATTGGTGGTTGACGCAAGTGAACAGCGCAATCGTGCAGCCTCAAGGAAAGGAGCTTGGCAAAGCGCCAACCCTGAAGCGTACGAGTATTGAGAACACAACACAGGCAATGGAAAGTTGCAACAGTTTGGCCGATCACCGACAGGTGTAATAGCGGATAGGTAGGCGAGTGAATGGACGTCAGAGCCGACAACAATCGGGAGAAGAGTTGATGGTGACTCGGAGTCGATCGGCGGACCAAGTGACGAACCCACCTCAGCCACATCTTTTTGTCAACAGCGCCTAAGATGTGGCGTATTTGTTTACCTGGCCAATCGCCGTGCTTGCGCGATTTGGCATGGCTGTGCAGGATGTGGCTGGTGAATGATCTGCGATTGGATATTATGTCACTGAACAAGAATGCGCTGGCGGCAGCTGAGAATGACGTCCTCGGCGTTCCAGGGAATAAAACACCTAGTTGATTATGGAAGACTTGAATTTTGTTCTCATTTAATTCTGGTCTTTCTGTCCTACAAGTCCGACACGGAGACGAGCTCTTATTCGGACTACACACTCAATCTGTCTATATTGCCATCATACTATCTGAGCCTTATACTTCAATACAGAAGCCATGTCGTTTCTGTTCTCTTTCATCGGAAAAAAGATCCTCGCGGAATCTGCGCGGAATCACTTCGGACAAGAGGCAAGGCTGGATCTATCGTATTACCCTGCAGCGTGACTAACGATATGTACGCGCATAGGACCCTTACTTTGAGGAAGTACCTGCGTCGCGGATAGGGCGAGCCTTTGGCAGAAAGACGCAAAAACGGCGCAAAGCCAACCCACCCGGGCTTTCCGACAATGACACCAAAGTTCTCACTCGCGTCAAGCGGCGAGCCTATAGACTAGACTATTGTCTTTTCAGCCTCTGCGGAATCAGGTTTGGATGGGGTAGTGTTATTGGTTTGGTGCCTTTGTAAGTGAAGATCCTAGGAGCAGCAGCGCACGTTCTCTAACCAGACCTAGTATTGGTGATGCCGCCGATGCGGCCCTAGCAATGATGGTGCTAAAATCCTGCGAGAATATCGATGGAGGGCTTCCATCTCGCCTTCGAATGCAAATGATTATGAACATCCTGTTCGACTTTGTCATCGGCCTCGTCCCGTTTGTGGGAGACATTGCCGATGCTGCGTATAAGTGTAACACACGGAACGCCATTGTCCTTGAAAAATACTTGCGAAGCAAGGGAGCCAAAGCAGCTTCGAGACAAGGGCGGCGGCAAGATGATGGAATTGATCCAAGTCTTCCTGACGAATTCGACCGGTATGATTCACAGGTTGTTGACCGGCCTCGTCACGATGGTCCCGCACGTATCAAAAGCGCAAAGGAACCAACCCAGCCTGCAGCCGCAAAACTCCCGACAAAGTCTCAGTCAAAAAAGAGTCGGTACGGTAGACCAACACACAGAGAAAGCGACCTTGAAAGCGGTAATATCCGGAGATAGTGTTGCAAAAAGATGTGGGGATTGCATGTTCATATATTTGCGAAGTTTCAATAAATATACGTCATATATCTTCCTCTATGAGTGCCCTTGTGTGTGTGTGAAGACGTGTAGTACACAATCAGCTTAACCCAGGGCGGGACCGATCGCATGCATAGCATAATTGAAAGAGTGAAGTATCGTGGAAGGCCTGGTTATAAATTCCTTTTGAGTTGCAGATGAAAGTGTCGCACAGAGCACATCGAGTGCCATTCGTGGATAATCGAGATGCCTGCAACTTATTGGCAGTCCTAGTAACATTGGACATCACACCAGGGTATTTCGCGCCCTGAGACGAAACATAGCGCAACATCAGTTGATCGATGGATAGGTTTTTGGTGAGAATATTGTCGGAGAGCGGGGCATCCAGTATTATGATGTCGGTGAGTTCTGCGAAGCAATCGGCGTAATTTTGCAGTTCCGCAGTAAACAAGTCTCGTAGAGGAAACCTGAATTCTAGGCCAAATGGAGTCATTCCATCAGACACCTGCCACGTTAACGAAGATCCACGGCCTTTAGCAACACTAGCCAGAGTTTTTGCAGCAAGTCGGTCATCAGAATCGCCCCAAATTATCCCAAAACATTCGTTATTTTTGGCAAAGGCGACTATAAGCCGGGTCACCAATACAGAGTCCACATCAGCGGCAGATGTATTAGACGAGATAGACGCGCGGAAGGCGCCAAGACGTTCTTTTGGTGATAGCGAAGCATCATCTTTGAACCCTTCGCCGGCATATCCGGGTAGAACACCCTGCAAATCAGGCACGAGCTCGAAAGCGGCATGGAGAGGAAGCTGGGTAAACGAAGCCAGAGGAAAGCGTTGTTGTAACAATTCAAGTCCCTCACCAAGCGGCGGACTCGAAGAAGAGATACTCGAAGGGTCTATTATGAGAACGTGTAAATCGAATCCTTCAGGGGCGTGTGGCCTCGATCGCTGCTCTTTCATCTGAGTATAGACCATGTGCAATAGGACGGACGAGGCAAGGCCGCAGGAGAGAGGCAGAAGTATCTTTCCCCGCGAGGCCCCAGGTGCACTTCTCCGGAGACGATATTGCTCAGTGCGGCGGAGGACCTTGTGTCCCACGAATCGTACGTAGCAGTTTCTGACAGAGTAACAGTAAGTACTTAAAGACGCAAAGTCAGCGAAGGCGCAAAATTACCTGCACAAGTGGCGGCTTCGGATTAAGAAGACAACCTCGGCCTCACGGCAGTCCATGCACGGCCTTGACAGTTCTTTTCCAGGCATTCTTGTGGTATCGTTATTGATTTGCCCAAGGTAATGGAGGCGATGGCGGGGGAATTTTTAAGAGTGGCAGAATTCGGTTTGGCGGCGATGGTGAGAATCCATGCAGAAGGCGGTGGCAGCCCCTTGTTTCACGTGATTCTTTATGCGCCACGTTTCTTGAGGTCGAGCAGTGATCATTGGCGGGCCGTCAACACGCGGCTTCTCCAACCGATAGCCACAGTTTATCCCCCGACAAGGCGCAGGCTGATCTCAGAGCGAGCACTGGAGGCTGCCTGCAAACTCACAACTTCTATGATCATATCTGCGTCCTTTTGAATGATATCTTGTCTTGACTAGGCCTTTTGTTGAGCCAGTGAGCTCCCTCTTATAGCTCCAATTCATGATGAGAAGCTGGGTTCGCGCCCTTGGGCTGTCTGCCTTGTTGGCAGGACAAGCCCTTGCTAATGAAATGGAATTGGTATGGCAACCAACTGCCGGTGCTCGTTAATATGTCTCTCTAACTTGCGAGCCGCAGACGCAAGACATTTCGCATCGGTTACAATGTTCCGGCATGTACAGCCGCAAGGCTTGGGGAGGAAACGTCGACCCTTTCATCCTGACCAAGTTCGCCAAAGTCTCACCCCCCGATGATGCCGACCCTCTTGTCAGTCTAGTGATATTTGAATGGAGCGATGAGAATTTGATTGGAAGACGTATTTCCGACGATCCCGAAGTAAGCGAGTTCAAGACGTTAGTTGCCAGGACCCGTTTCGCTCATTGTCATCTTGCAGGAATACCAGTCAATCTGCGACCAAGCCAGTGTTGAAGCCAAACTCTGCGAGCAAGACCAACTCGGCTCTTTCCTCCTAGCTCCGAACGCAACCGATGCCTCGCAGTTTCAGATAATTTCAAAAGCAGTACACCTCAAGAGCCCCGACGCCATCAATTACCCCGTGAAGAAGACAGGGTACTACTGTGTAAGCACATATGCCTACTCTGGTGAAGACTACAGGGCCGTCGTGGAATTTCGAAATGCATATGGCGAACTTCCAGCAGCTCAGATTCCGAAGCTACCTTTCTATGGAGGCTTAACCATCGTCTACGCAGTGATTGGGCTGTACGTGCAGCCTTTACTCATCACCTATACAGGATTAAAAACCAGGCTGACCAAAATAGGTACTGGGCATTCCTCTACGTTCAGAACCGTCACGACATTTGTATAGCTCCTTCGCCCGATAGCCGTCCTCAGGCTAACAAAGCACAGTACCCGTTCAAAACTACATCACTGCTATTCTAGTGTTCTTGATTGTTGAACAATTGATGACCTGGGGGTTTTATGGTACGACTGTACTTATCTATAAGATCGCCTAACTAGCAATGCTGACATGTGACAGACTATCAAAACCGGCACGGACTGAATGTTGGCGCAAAAGTGCTGATGGTCATTGTCGCTGTCCTCAACGCAGCTCGTACCTCTTTTTCGTTTTTCCTCCTTCTCATTGTTTGCATGGGTTATGGCGTCGTTAAGCCTTCCCTTGGTCGGACCATGGTATATGTTCGCATTCTTGCCATTGGCCACTTCGTTTTCGCCGTGATATATGCCGTGGCGAGCTTGTCTATTACCCCCGAAGCTGCGGGCATCCTGATTCTGTTCATTGAACTCCCCCTTGCTGCGACATTGACTGCATTCTATGTGTGGACCTTGAGCTCACTGAATGCAACGATGAAAGACCTTGTCGACCGCAAGCAAAAGACCAAGGCTATGATGTACAAAAAACTTTGGTGGTGTCTGCTTGGCAGTATTATCATTCTTTTTGGCTTCATCTTCATCAATGCGTTAGCCTTCGCTAGCCGCACGGAAGCCGACTTCCTCCCTGAGCACTGGAAGACCCGTTGGTTTGTCCTGGACGGATGGCTTAGTATTGTTTATCTCATGGACCTGGCGTTTATCGCCTACCTGTGGCGCCCAACCGCCAACAACCGACGATTCGCCATGAGTGATGAGGTGAGTCACGCGCCAGCCAGATAACCTTCAATACTAACCCGGTATACAGCTCGCCCAAGATGACGATGGGTTCGAGATCCGATCGTTTGGTGGAGCCCTAGATGAAGAGGACGCCCTTGGCGACCTGGACGAACACTCTCCACCTGAGTCGCGGCGTGATCTTTCTCCGGTACCACCTAAGCCAGTTCCTTCTGCGGCCCGCGCCCGTGAGTCACTAGATGGTGAGACTATCTTCGCTGTTGGCGAAGACGGCGATAGGTGGTCCGACGAGGATGACTCGCCACGCAATTCAAGTGAACGAAAAGCGCTTACGAAGGATACGGATTAGATTCTTCATTTTTCGTTCTTTGAGGGGTGGGTTTGACGAACCGTGACGACCAGTCGCATGGGATTTTGTATTGATGTTAAGGCTCGGATGGCCTATATGCATCAAGCCACTTTGCGGAAAGCAAAGCAGGGCAATGGCCTCCTGGATCTTGGCTGTATTCGACTATTCAGGCATATGGTGGCGTTATCGATTGGTGTTCTCGCAATTTTAATCTCTCATGTCTCTTTATCCGCTATTTAATACTTCAGTCGTGATTCAACGTGGGATGAACTATATTTATATCCGCAATCATACATTATTTGAGACATTCTAGAAGGTGTCAAGGCTTCAAGGCACATCTTGTTTTCGGTATAGAGGCATGGAACAATGATATCATTACTAATTCTGCCCAAGAATACGTCCACGCATCCAGTAAGAAGGAATTAAATTGGAGTGACTCAATTTAGGCTAGAAGAAAAAGAAATATCTGGAAGAAGGCAAAAACACCCTTATCCCATCACTTTTTTCAAGTGCCCAGCACTAGTCCCCGCCGACGAAATCTGCCCCTCAAATTACCTCCCAAATATCCCCGCATCCATCAAAAAATATACGTGCCACAACAACAAACGATGATGCCGGGCACCTCACCAGACGGCAGCACCCAGATTTCAATCTGGACGGATCCCGCGCACGTCAATGCAGATACTGAATCAAAAAACGAGGGCCCTCACCACGAATCAAGTCCGGGTTCAAACCCCCGCAAATCTCTGGCCGAGTCCCTGCTCGCGCGATGCAACACGCTCCTCGCTGAACTCGACGCCTTTAAGACCCTCTTATCCCAGACGCAACGAAACCCGCAAACTGTTGAAGTCCGTTCTCTACGCTCCAACATCCTTGCTGAATTGAAAACGCTCGAGAAGATATCTGGGCAGCTTGATGCCGCGATTGCTGTCACGGATGGTGTGAGGGCGCGGATTCGAGTTCGAGAGACGCAGGATTACATTGACAATATATCCATAGTGGATACAGGCCATGACCAGGATCAGAATGAATTAATTGACGCCGAGGAGGCGGAGATCAAGCTACTGCATGCACTGCGTTCGTCGAATCTCCCGTTTTACGAGGCGGTTTGGAAGGTCGCGAAGAGGACGTGTACTGGCCTTGTTGCGTTTGGGAAGCGGTTCTACTGGGATGGGGACCAGTGGGAGGGGAGTGCAAATAAGAATAGAGATAAGCGGAAGAGTGTGCTTGTTGATATAGTGGCGGATGGTGGGGAGGAGTGGGTCAAGGTTTCTACAATCTCGGAGACGAGGTTGTTGTTTGAGATAGCGAAGAAAGGGTGGGAGGGGGTTTCGGAAGATGAGGATGGGGAGGAGAGGACCGTTCTGCAAAATCATATTCGAGGGGAGGGTAGCGACTACGACGATGATGACGATGAGATTGAGCTCATCAAGCTCGCCGGCGATATGAGAAAAGCTGCGAACTTGGTGAGGGTGAACTATAGGCATCCACGATTGCGGTTTGTGATTCCCAAGGTTGAGGAAGGGCAGACTCCGGAGATTGATGATCTATTGAAAGCGATCCGAGGATACGGGGTGGTAGTTACATGTGGAGAGGATGTATCGACGTCTGAACACGATGCTAACGGTGACCCAAAAGCTAGCGCGGGTTCCCTTGAACAAGAGGTCCAAAGTCTTCTTCCTAACCGCCTCAAGGGCTTCACGCCCACGATCAATATTGATTGCACCTTGCTACTCGCCGTTATCTCAGACCTGTCCCATTACCAGAGCATATCCCCTTCCCCAAAACATCACAAGGCCATCAACCGGCAAATTGAGGTTGAACGTGAGCGGCCCCTACTACCAACGGAGCTTTGGCCCACCATGGAATCGCGTGAGCTGGTTTGCACAAGCGAAGCTGCAAAAAGAATGCGTGAGATTGTGGATACCATCGGTACCGAGACTGAGAGGGCGCGCATGTCAATTCTAATGGGTGATAATTCTTTCAGCGGGTTGAAGTCAGCATCTCTCATTGAAGAGCTTCAGAAGCTGTCGGACTATCAAGTACCTGTTCATATGAACCTTCCCATCAAAACAATCGACGCCCAGACTGCCATCGATCTGGGGAAACAGCAAGGAAAACTACCTCCTGTTGCTCAAAAAGTGGAAGAAATACTGTCTGATATAAATACCAGCGTCTTCATGTATGGCTGGGTATCACAATTGATGACCATAACCAGCAATCGCACGGTCTTCAAGCAAATCGAAACGACGATCGAGACGCAAAGAAATGTTGGAGACTTGGAGGGGCCGTTAGTCTGGGTGTGCGACACAGCCAGGAGTTTGATAGGAAAAGAAAAAGGCCGGAAGAATTAAAATATGTCCAGAAAGGCCTCCACCGAAGGAAGATAACCCGCAAGGAGGGCTTCCGTGTCAGATGAACGCTTGCGCTACTGAATATAGCCAAGTTCTTCATCACCGATTGTACTCGCCTTGTTACCATATAGGACCACGTGGAAAGTTTGTCGTGCCTACGTGACCTTGGAGCCTTCTTCTGGGAGCCAGAAGAACACATCCTTATCTGCGGATGCGATCATGTTGTATCTCGGATTGTACTCGAGTAGGGCAGTTCGGCCGCGATGCGGCAACCTGGCCGCAGGCTGCAGGAAGTGGTTTGTGTCTGGCGCTTGCTGCAGATCCCACACCAGCATATCCTGGTGGTCTCCCGAGCCACCAATAACATATCTGCCTTCAGGCGAGAAACACGCATCTCCCTGTCCGAGAGGTTTACCTGTAGTTGAAACCGGAGCAGCCCTACCGGGCGACCCGTTCTTACCGACCAGGAAAGCCTTCAGGCTACCGTCGTAGGCGTCAAGGATGAAATGGCCATGGTAGTCTGTTCCAACAAGCAAGAATGCTCCGTCGTTGGAAAACTCAAGACGAGTCCATGCCCGTCCCCGAGTTGAAGGAGTGTATCTTTCTTCGTACGACGCGAGGTCAAACGTTGCAAATGGAGGTTTGTCGTAATTTCGAAAATCATAAAGAAGGACAGAGGAGGTAGACTGGGAGGCAAGCGCGATTACATAGGCGGAGGGGTCGAACGCAACAAGATATGGCGTTGAGAGTTTCAGCTTTCCTTGCGCATGCCTAGATCCCAGGTCCCAAATCGCGACAGTGTCATCCTTAGAGCATGAAATGACCGAATCGCTACCAGGAGAAAGAGCCAAACTAGTCACTTTATCCGTATGCCCTGAGAAGTATCGTATGTAGCTCTCGCTGTGCAAGTCAAGCAGTCGCAACGAATCTAATCAAGTAAGCAACTACCCGCATGACAAACACGGCTCCTGGACATACCATCGACTTTCGTACTCGCGTGGAGGACTTGGCGCGAATGGTGAGTGAAGCGGGCCAAATGTGCTCCGTATTTCTTGCTAGGAACCGATTTCGATGCCTTGCCTCCCTTCACATCGTATAATTGGATAATATCATCATCTCCGGAAGCCACAACAAATTCTCCCTGGTCATCGAAATCAAGCGAGGTCACGAAGCTATCTTGCTTCGAAGCACGGAACACCTAGATAGAGATATCCCAATCAGATCGGTTTTTCAATGTGGATGAACAAGTCAACTAACCTTGGTGGGACGGAAGCTACGTATAATATCGGAGACTTTCTGTGTTTGCAGGGCAGCTTGTTGCTGTTGTGGTGTTGACTGGCCGCCCTCTGCCATTTTAGTGGAATTTAATGAGCAAAGCAGAGCTGAAAAAAGAGTGTTTATAGCTAAGTCAAGCCCCGCACAACAAAAGGATTGAAAAGAGCCTAGTCCAGTGTTTCCTAAGCTCCTATGAGCTTCGAGTTCGCTGGATGTTTGAAAACCGTCCTCGGCGCGTTTGCAATAGTGGCCGGCATCAAGGTTATTCCTCCCCGGCGGCTACCGACGGCAAAGAAAGGCTTATTGGCCCCCAGTCTTGCCGACAGTGGATGTCGGAAAGTCGGACCAGGAACTGTCAAATTGGGCCAATCACGTTGGGCTCATCTTCATCACCGACATCGCGGGCGACGGGCCTCATTTCTGACATTTATTACTCCAACAGGCTGAGACATCTTTACTCATTTTCACCACCTACTTTAATCATTTCTGCGCTGTCTATATTTGAGGCGAACTCTCCACTCACTTTGTATGTTGTAGAAACTTGAATTTTTTTCAATCTCACCCAGATAACTGCCCTGCGACACCGAAAACCCTGAGCGACCCCCTCCGTTTACGGAGGTCATAAGCTGACGGCGAGATGTCTACAACGACCGGGTATGCTGCATTCATGGACATCTAGGGCCCTTGGCGACAGTGACGCTGACTATAGGCCCTTGGCTTTCTAGAGCATTCATTGCGGGTGGCATTGCAGCATGCGGCGCAGTCACCGTTACACATAGTTTTGAGACGGTGAAGATCCGGTAACTTCGCCCCGTTCTCTAGTGGTACACATTGTTTTATGGCCAGACTCCTAATGTTTGCTTTCGCTTAGGCTACAATTGCAAGGAGAGCTGCAGGCCAAGTCGGAAGCCGTCAAGAAATACAAGGGTGTTTTGCATGGGGTCAAGGTCATCCTACAGAACGAAGGCCCCCGCGGATTATTTCGAGGAATTGGCTCAGCAGTGCGTGGTTGAGTCCAACATGATACCCATACTCCCAAGCTGACGAGGACTAGTACATCTATCAAGTCCTCCTCAATGGCTGCCGTCTAGGCTTCTACGAGCCCATCCGCACGGGGCTTACCACAGCCGTGTATAACGATGCGCAAGTACAATCCCTCGGTATCAATGTATTCTCTGGCGCCACGTCCGGTATCATCGGAGCGGCTGCTGGATCGCCGTTCTTCCTCGTCAAGACCCGTCTTCAATCCTTCTCCCCCTTCCTACCTGTTGGCACACAACACCAGTACCGAAATTCGTTTGATGGTCTGCGGAAGATCTTCGCCTCTGAGGGAGTCGGTGGTCTATACCGCGGGGTTGGCGCTGCCATGGTGCGAACGGGTTTCGGTAGCTCCGTCCAGCTGCCAACGTACTTCTTCGCAAAGCGCCGCTTGGTCAAACACTTGGGCATGGAAGATGGTCCCGCCCTCCACCTGGCTAGCAGTACAGCTTCCGGGTTCGTCGTTTGCTGCGTCATGCACCCCCCGGGTATGTGCAGGCATCAGTGCCCTGGTGAACAACACAGCTAACGCCGTCTTAGATACGATCATGTCTCGGATGTACAACCAAACCGGTAATCTTTACAAGGGGGTGTTTGACTGCCTTGGGAAGACGGTCAGAACTGAAGGCTTCCTCGCAATTTATAAGGGCTATTTCGCTCACCTGGCCCGTATCCTACCCCATACCGTGAGCATACCACGCCCGACTCCGTTGATCAGGTCGCTAACCCCATCCGCAGATCTTGACCCTCAGCTTGGCTGAGCAAACAAACAAACTCATGCGCAGGGCCGAGGACAGGTTCCTCTCAGACTCCCTAAAGTCTCGCATCTAGAAATAGTGACGATTCGCATTCTATACTGACCCGAGCTTTTGCAAAGTAGAAATGTGGGTTTCGCGTTTTTGGCGCATCGGAATGTATACAAGGCGTTGAATGTTGGATTGCCGTCTTATAGATCATTGTAGATAGCAATTGGTTAATTAATGCATCCAGGGATACATTGTACTGTCAGTACTACGTACAGATTCATAAATCCAGCTGTGGTCTATTAGGTCGCACAAGAAGAACGCGCTTTGGGCTGCACGTCCCTCGACGCGTCTTCAGGCATCTCAAATCCACAACCTAAAAAAACCCAGCTGAAACTGCTCCACTTTCATTCCATTACGTCTTCAGGCGCAGACAGCGCTAGCAGATTCTAGGATCTAGTTTCTCTATTTTGATTGCTCTAAAATGATCGAGATATTCTTGGCTTCATATCCGTAAATCCGGCGTCTGACGTTCAGGCATTAAAATCTACAAACGAGCCGCCGAGGCCGGGCATGGCTGGTGGATACGTCGCGTCCAAGGGAGAGTAAACAAGGAGTTTGCGCCGAAGGAAAGCTAGCTTACCCGATGATTCATAAGGATCAGCTTTGCCTTTGTGTGGGGGTGGTGGGCAATTCTTTGTCTGCAAGGAGCTTATGGCAGGGCCGCAGGGGCGGGATGGGTGTGAACGGCGAGCGCTACATCCATGGGAGTACAGTCTGAAGAGCCCGGGAGTGATATATTACTCTAGAGGTCTAGGATATAAGCAGTTAAGATCAGAAGAAAAATCCAGGCATTTCTAGCGAGGACAGGAACCTGGGTGAGAAGAGCACGCATTAATATTAGGTACGAGGCTACTATGTGCAGATGATCTGATAAGATTAGACAGATGCAGGCAGACGCGAGAACCTGGCTAGCAGCTCCACGAACGTATCAAGTTTTTGTGAGCGAATCAGGCTGTGGAGACAGAAAGACAGTGGGGAGTGCAGACCGGATCAATTTGACAAGCAGTGGTCTGAGATCGTAAAACACCCTCGTCATACCTTGTCGTGGGGGAAAACGCGATGCATTAGCTGCCTGAGGCTGAAGTGTTGCAGCTCCGCCAGCCACCAAAAGTCGCGCTAAATCACGTGCGACGTGACTTAGCCCGTCGCGCTAGCGATCACGTCTAGCTGCAAAGCAACTATTTCTTGTCGCCCTCTCCTCCTTCTCAGCACCTGTTTTCTCTTCATCCCATTCCCTCACGACACGGAGCCAGCTTGCTGCTTGTCTGACCACTTCTCCTATCAGTGCTGTCACCTTGTCTTCAATCACATATCCTTCACAATGTCTGCGCAGCTCACTCCTTCCAAACAGGTACGTCGTCCTCACGTCTTATCGACTCCAGACGCGTCGCGAGAGATGGACATTAGCTCACAATTGCTCTGATTAGGCTGCTACCTCACTCGAGAACCTCAAGATGAGCGACTCCCCTGTCAAGAAGCTCAACTTTGAAGCTTCTGGTAAGGAGAATGCCGCTGTCTCAACCCACATCGTCGACGCGCCCATCACCAAGCCTGTTGCTGAGAAGCCCGTTGAACTCTCCAAGGCTGCTATCAATGCTCGGGAAATCGAGGCCAACGAGCCTCTGCTTCAAGAGAACCCCCACCGTTTCGTTCTGTTCCCTATCAAGTATCATGAGGTGAGTGCGGCACGCGTCACGCGTAAAGTGGAAAATTTCCCCACCGCCTTGATGAACGATATCCACTGACGTCTTCACTCTCGAATCTTTAGATCTGGCAGATGTACAAGAAGGCCGAGGCCTCTTTCTGGACCGCCGAAGAAATCGATCTCTCCAAGGACCTTCACGACTGGAACAACCGTCTGAACGACGACGAGCGCTACTTCATCTCCCGTGTCCTCGCTTTTTTCGCCGCTTCGGATGGCATTGTCAACGAAAACCTGCTGGAGCGCTTCAGCGGTGAAGTCCAGATCCCTGAGGCTCGTTGCTTCTACGGTTTCCAGATCATGATTGAGAACATCCACGCTGAGACCTACTCTCTGCTCATCGATACCTACATCAAGGAGCCCAAGCAACGCACCTACCTCTTCGATGCCATTGATACTAGTAAGTCACATCCGGTCATCTGAAGTGTCCACGCGCTGATTAGCGTCAGTTCCCTGCATAGCCAAGAAGGCCCAGTGGGCTATCAGATGGATTCAAGACCAGGAATCCACTTTCGCTCAGCGTCTGGTTGCATTCGCTGCCGTCGAGGGTATTTTCTTCTCTGGCTCCTTTGCTTCTATCTTCTGGCTGAAGAAGCGTGGTCTGATGCCTGGCCTCACCTTCTCCAATGAGCTCATCTCCCGTGACGAGGGTCTCCACACTGATTTTGCCTGTCTGCTCTTCTCTCACCTAAACTGGCGCCCATCCAAAAAGGTTGTAGAAGATATCATTGTTGAGGCTGTTGCTATTGAGAAGGAGTTCCTCACAGATGCTCTTCCTTGTGCTCTCCTTGGCATGAACTCCAAGCTCATGTGCCAGTACATCGAGTTCGTCGCTGACCGTCTTCTCGTTGCTCTCGGCAACAAGAAGTACTTCAACGCCACCAACCCCTTCGACTTCATGGAGTCCATCTCCCTTGCTGGTAAGACCAACTTCTTCGAGAAGCGTGTCGGTGACTACCAGAAGGCCGGTGTCATGGCCAGCACCAAGAAGGATGCCAAGCAGGAGGAGAACAAGTCCAGCAACAGCAATGGCCTGTCCTTCGATGAAGACTTCTAAACAACATGCTTTATACCCGGGATATCTCCGCTTCCCTCTTGTTTTTCTGCTCGGCTTATTGATTTATGGTTATTGAAGGATACGCATGGGCTCGGCGTTTGAATAGGCGGCATTTCTTTTGTTTAATTACCGGATTGTCTCATCCTATGCGCTTACGGTATGGGATGTGGCATGTATTTATTGAATAGGATATCAAGTGTACATTGGATATTTAGACTTGTACATCTTCCTACGTTCCTAATTAGTTTGCTTGTCGGGAGTACCGTCGGTGGTCTTTGAATCTGCCCTCAAGCCTCGGTTGTAGACTCAACTTGTTTAGGCGCCTTTCAGCCCAATTCGCCTTCTTGTCCTCAAAAGGAAATGAAGTGCAGAAACATTTTATCCCATCTCTGAGGCTCACTTGCACGTGACAGACGAGTAACTTCGGTGCCCATGTCCGTCAGTCAGGTTATCCTTCCAGTCAACCACCCATAAAAGGAGTCTAGTCTGCGTCCACACAACATCTCACATGCCCCATCCCATGCCCGCGTCCCTTCATTTCTTTCCCTTCTTCCCTTTTCCCTTCCCCTTGCCCTTTGAAACACCCGCACCCATATTCGCCGCAGCACCACCCGTAGTCGGAGTCACCACCACACCATCTTCCTCCCCACCCGCAGTCCCAGCAGGAACAGCCCCATCCAGCAGACTAATATCTGCGCCTCCCGCTAGCAATCCGAGTCCCGTGATCAGTCTCCCCACTTCGGCGGCCTTGTTCGTTTTGTATTTTAGGCATATCCCTGAGACTGGGTTGTATGTCTTTAAAACGAGGGTTGCGAGTGGTGGGGAGGGCGTTGTTGCTGTTGAGTCGGGGTTTGTGGAGGGTTTGCTAGACTTGGAGGAAGGTTTGGAGGAGGGGAACGTGTATTTTGTCGTTATTAGCGTCTATTTTGATCTATGTTAGCTACTCTGGACGTATGTATGGGGATATTGTCTGGCAATTGGCGTACAGAATCTGGGTATGCTTGCAGGAGGAGGGAGGATTCTTTGAGAAAGGCGGCGGAGGTTGGGAGGTAGGGTGATGAAGGCATCTCTATTGCGCCGCCGTGTGGTGCAATTTATCGTTCTAATTCTCCAACGCCTACTTCTGATTGTCCGTGTGCGTGGTTGAGTGAAGTTCGGGCGAGTAGGGCCTGGAGATAGGTCGATATTGTTTCTTTGCAGTGGTTGATTTCGGCCTCGGAGTTGTTAGACTGACATCGAAATTGTGGAGGTGGTGCTTCCGGGGCTTGGCGGCCAGCTGCAGCTCCAGAATTCAACAGGGCGTCAACCAGGCGACCCGGTGGGAGGCTATGTTATGCAAGTAATGAAAATTGGAGCCGGAAATTAGGCAACAGTTATTTGCAAGAAAAGCGCTCTCGGGAATGTCAGTCTCTCAGATCGGAATTTTCTCGTCTCGTGTAGATTCGTTACTATACAACGTTGCTAAACGCTAAATACAGTCGTGAGCTATCCAATCCATACAATCCGATCCAACATGCTACATACGACGCCAATGCATCTATAAAAAAAAAAGACCGATATATCCAGAGGCATGTTCGCAAAATAAACAAGATGAAAACAAGAAATCTACTCCTTGAACGGCGACGGAATTGGCCGAGAACAACGCACGCATATCAAGCGCTGCTTGCCACTTCGGCCCTTGGTTGCTTTGAAGTTCGTTCCCCAGCAGCCATCGCACCGCATGACTTCGCTATCGTCGCCAGACGCATTGGAGGATGCATACTCGCTGCTTAAGACGCTGAGTTTGCGCTCAGGGTCGGTTGGTCTTCTATTTGGGTTCAGCAGACCGGGGGAGTTTCGCTGCACCGCAAGCGCGTCCTGAGTGATTTTGTTGTAGAACGCATAGCTCTGGTCGCCTTGTAGCCACAGCGGATTCTCTTTATCGCCTCCCTTGTTGATTACTGCAGCTGCTGACGAGGGCGCGGGTGTGCGGCGGGGTTCATCAGGTGTTGCGCCTTTGCGTTTGCGCGCTTCCGCAAAGCTTGTTCGAGGACTCTCGAAAGACGACTTATACGCTGACGGTGGCGGAGAAGTGGTGAAGATTGACCGTGATTCACCCTTTCCGCCCGATGAGCCACGCCCAGGGCTCGAAGTACGTGAAAGTCCTTGCATGACCTTGCGTGGAGACGGACTTCGAGTCCTTGTCCTTTGCTGATTCTGAGCGTTGTTGCTTTCGTGCCCGATGACCGAGTTCCGCCACGAAATAATGCGCTCAGACGGTGTCTTGTGGGAAGACTCCTTGCCGACTGAAGATGCGATACTCTGGCGTGCTGAATTGGTGCGCCGCAGGAGTCGCCGCGAGATGGTCGAATGGGTGTCCCAGCTATCGTACCGACGTTTTTGGTGTGCGCAATCCTGCCGGAACACCTTGATCTTGCCCGAATAGTCGGCTATAATAATGATGTTTCCATCCGGATGCGTCGAGCGCGCGAGGTACCCAGGCGATTCTTGCGCGGCTTTAGAGGCTGTTGAAATGCGGTTTTGCCGCCCATTCTCTTTATTTGGTTGACTCCCAAGGGTTACGGGCGGTGGATTGCAGAGGTCGTATATCGGGTCTTCTGAGAATCCTAGCACTTGCTTCGTCTTGTCCGGCGCCATGACCGCTGCTGTCACCATTGCCGACTGGGTATCGAGAACTTCAAAAGCCCGCTTATCTGCGTCCTTGTCGACCGGCCCCATCGGCCAGATGTATGCCCTGCGATCTTCACTGCCACAAATCACATGCTTTCCATCATCACTAAAGGTAGCTCGAATTTGACTGCATGTGTTCTCATTTCCACGGAACTTGGCTTCAAGAACTCGGTCACGGAAATCATAGAGCCGGATACGAGAATCGTTACTCGTAATAAGGAGCTTCACGTCGCCGTTCGGATTACCTTGCGGGAGGACCATAGTATCAATACCGGTGATTTTACTACCCTTGGCGTTCTTGCCACGCGCTGACCGAACATGAATCCCCCCTGCAGACTTCAATCCATCAGTCTCGTAAATGTTGCACATCCCATTAAGGCACCCTGCCATTGAATACCGTCCGTCCGGGGTAAAGGCGACGGATGTGATCATATCCGGGACGGTCACAGTGAATGCTACACTCTTGTCCGGAATACTCCATAACCTCAGCTTCATATCCAGAGACCCAGCAAGGAAGAATCGGTCGTCGCGCGGATGGAATTGAATCGACGTCACGAAATCGCTGTGCTTGAAGCAGCACAAGCACTCTGGGCGGCTAACATGCCATAGCCGGACGGTCTTATCCATCGACGAGGAGAGGAGGAAGTTGTTCTAACACAATTAGGTCGATGAAGCCGCAAGAAAGGAGGCAGCTTACCTTGCTCCAGCTTAAATCAAGGATACTTCCGGTATGGCTATCATACACTTGGACCGGCTTCCCTTTGAAAACAGGAGCCTTCAATCGCAAGACGTCATCCTCTTCGCCTTCAGACTCACTCGAGTCTCGATCTTCCGGCGAGCCTAGGACTGACCAAATTCGTACCTTTCGATCTTGGCCAGCGGCCGCTAGGTATTTGCCGTCCTGTGAGAATACTAACGCCCATACCGCCTTACCGGTAGATTTACTGCCTTGAGAGGTGGCCGTTCCGGGGCGCTCATCATCATCCAGCAAAGCAGAGCCATCAGCACCTTCCAACTCTTGAGCCTGAAACAGGCGATTGAAGGCCTTCTCCTTCTTATAATGCGCTTTAACCCGGATGTACTTCGGAGGCGGCGGAAACTTGGGGAAGAACCCTATCGGCTGCGCAGCGACATGGGTATCATTCCGGCTATTACCCATTTCTGATACATTGTCCTCTTCATCGGAGAAAATGTCCTTCTTCTTTCCCGGGATGATCCGGCTCAGGAAAGAGACTCCCTTTCTGTACAGCGGTCAGTCCGGTGTCCGGAAGTCCAAACTGCCGAAACAAAGAGACGACGGCGCAAACAAAGGCAAAGTGGGGTGCATCAGGGAGTCCCATGCGGCTTTGGAAAACTTCGCGCAAGAGAACGTACTTCTTCTCTCTGGGAGGTTTCTGAAGCAAAGAATCGCGGCTTGGACCTTGCTCGACCGGGCTGTACTTGTCTGATCCGCCAGCTTCAGCCTCGTAAGACGCTCTCCCCAATAGCTTCAGCGGAATTGATTTTTGAGTGTTGGTGCGCTTGATTATATGCTAGAATGGTTTAACACGATGCAATTAGCCACTAGTGCTCACGGGTGGCAAAAAGTCCGGAGGCCCGGACTGTCGCCCTTACTTGTGACAATGGATCAATTGCACTAGAGTCGGCGCCCTCCAGAACTGTCGGCGAGGAAGTGGAATTCCTGCCGACCAGACCAGAGCTCGAGCCATACACAGGCCCTGGTCGCGCAGGCTTTTTCGCATCCTGTAGGTTTCCACTCGAACCAGAGGCAACATCGGAGGCTGCAGATCCTATGCAAAAGAAAAAGCAAGCAGGCGTTAGCGAATGGCAGTCGTTGCGCAAAATCACCCGGCGTTCCGGAGAAGTCGGGGCACGAGGAAGATGAAGGGTCGGACAGGTCAGAGACGCAGTCTTGTGACAAGCACATACCAATTGGGAACGACTGGGAGGTTCGGAACAATCCAGACCGCACCGGAGTGATGGGACTGGACTCGTCCACGAAACTGTTATGCGCGTCGTTGGTGATTGAACCCGAGGGGTCGCTGGTGACGATCGCGGGGACGGGAATCGTGGAAGCCCGCGACACCGAAGACCCTGGACCGTCTGCTCTCAGAGCCTCCGCCATGGCTCTTATTCATCGCATGCGCGATAGGCTGGAGGGTGAATCGCGAAATGAATAACAAGAAGGGAGAAAAATGGAAAACGAAGGAAGACCCGTGGACGCGGGCGGAGCGCGGAGCGATCAGTTATTAGTTCGTGGTACTGTTAGTGGTTAGCAGGAGCCATTATGGTGGTACTACCTCTGTCTGCGGCTGTTAAAGCAGGATTTTCACTTTAATTCGGAGGCCTCGATAGTGCTAGTGGTTTAGAATCTCGTGCTTAGTATCAAATCTCGCCTCCCTTGTCTCATTTTGGTGCGGACGGCGCTGCCCAAGTGGTCTGGACCCTGTGAAGCTGTTGCGGATACGACGGGGACGGAGCCATGATTTCATTGCCACTCATACTTTGCTTCTACTACTAGTACTACACCACCTACTCCGTACAGTAAACGAAAATCTCCTTAGAGAACCCCATTTCTTGAGAACTTTTGTGTCGTCTGAAAATATATTCTCAATTAAACGCCTTGAGATGCTTGTAACCCATCTTTCAGGGGCAGTGTGGGAGATTATCCTCCAATGCGAGGCTGACTGTCAGATTCATGTTTGTCAGCATTTACAGACAGTCCACCATCTTCTGATGCCATCCACGGTCTTTCCTTATCATTCTTGCCCCAACTTCCGCGCCCGATCTTTCGCGATATCGCACATCGCCTTGCAGAAGGATTAGCGATGTTGCCCTTCTATAGTCACCAGACTTACCTGGATAATTTCTTCGACTTCCCGATCACTGTCCCCTCGATCAATCCTTGCGCGCATCTCCTCCATAATCACATCTCTACTTCGCCCATTAACAAATGTCCTGTTCGTAGCCTTATCAGCCTCGCACTCAATAATTCTGATACCTTATCACGTACACAAATCGTAACCCTGGGAACTTCTCCTCATATTCAGCATTCAGTGCTCTCAGTTTCTCGGCATGCTCCTCCGCTCCTGTATTAAGTTGCGCTTGCTCCTTCTTGCTGAGTTCGCTCAGGTGCTCTGGGACTGCTGTCTTCGGTTGTCCAAGGCGAGGGTGAGACCCGAGGATACCCACCAAGATATCTCTCTCGGTCGGGGAATTAGCGGTCGAAAGGGCTGACATCCGGCCTCCCACGGCATCGATCAAGGTATGGTATGAGGAGAAAGTCTGGCCAGATAGAACCGGTGCCATGAGGGTGTGGAGCTCTGGCGATGATTCAAAGAGCGTGTCGAGGGTCCGGAATTGTTGCTCTTGTGGCAGGCCCTTTATCGTGGATGATGATGGGAGGGATGCCATTGTAGAGGTATAAATTGAGAAACGAGATCAGTATCGCGGAGAATACTATACAAAGAGAATTTTATAGAGGAAGGTCCTTGCAAGTATCATGTACAAAGGTGTACACCTGCGCAATATATCTGTCTCGGTCCCCGCATCGATGATCGGGGCTCTCCGAGTTCCAGGGCGGGGCGGAGACCTCCAGCGGAAGAAAGTCAGTTCGAACTATATCTACAACCCTCCAGAGATCCAAATGACGGCAGCGTTTGACTCTTGGCGATCCAGGGATTTCGATCGAGCTTATCTGACTTCTAGAAAGATGTCACGAGCTCCACGTCCTTTTCCAGGACCAGCATTCGGGGCTAGAACTTAGAAGCCTAGAATCAATAGTCTTGCGGAGAGATGATCTCAAAATGCAGATCACCAGTCGAAGCGTAAACGGCGACCCTCTCGAAAACTTCGCTTTCCCCTTTTTCAGTGTACTAGTAGTTCAATGCATTGTTGATAAGGCAAACAATTCGCTTCTGTCGAGCGGCCATAAATTTGAGGACTGTTCGCCTGTCTCGGGTTTGCAAAATAGCCATAAATAACTTCAGCCAAGCGCTGCTCATCGTCATTCCAATTCAAACAAAGCAGCAAATAGGTGCCTGTCAAAAAGTGGGATAGAGTGACCCAAGAAGAATAGTCTGTGGAATAATGACGAAATTCGGGAAATTGTAGATACATCTGAAACTCAAGCGTGGTGTCCAAATCTGTCAAAAAGCTTGCTAAGGGTTTGAGATGAGAAAAGGCACAACATAAGTTACCTTGGTTTGGGCATGTATGGAGTAGATACTCAATTGAACAATAACAACAATAGTACATTGCCAAACATGTCAAGCTCAAGCGTACATAAAGCATCCCATGTCCATACGTAGGTAGATGCTGGGACGTTCCTTCCTTTTGGAGTCGCCCGCACGAGACTTGCTCTCAGTCGCGTTGAGAATCTTTTTCTTTCGTCAATATCTCTCTAAAGTCCTCGACCCATATTCGAGTCTCTCGTCCAAAGGACAACCCCCGGTAACCAGTGAGGAGCGAGGATTGCACTACATTCGTTTCAGAATTGGACAGTTCAGGAACCAAACCAACTCCACTGGGCAGTTCGAACTCGCCCGAAAGTGGAGGCTGCGAACCGGCCACTAACAGAGCCCCTGAACTCCTGAAGATTCGTGAGTCGTGACATCGAGGTCGGCTTCTCTCTTCGAGCGTCCAGGGAGATCTGGGTTCGAAACGCTGTCTGATTCTTCGAACTAGTGCCGACTTGGGGGTGGCATCACAATCTCTTGCTTCTTTTCTTCCTTTCTCATTGTCGCTCGTTTCCCTTCCTCTCGTTGCCCTTGGAATCTTGACATCCCCGAATCCTTCCAGGAACCGGGTCCCCTCCCCCTCTTTCTTTGTACAACCACACAACCTTACAGATTTCTCATTTGGGGTTCGTCAGCCTGATGCGGTTCCGCCATGTCTCTCAATGGGTTAGATAATCCCACAGTCATTGAAGCCTACCAGATTGCTCTCACTGAAGCTGGAGGATGGTGCGTTAAATAAACCAAGATCACTCGACAAAGGATGCTAATTGTGGCTTGTTCCATCCAGGTTTCTTCTGCGGTATGTCTCAAGGGATGAAGTAGCTCTCCATGAGAGGGGTACAGGGGGCGTTCCCGACGTGCGAAACGCAATCGAGAACTACGAAGAATGCTCCCCGCTCTATGGGTTTCTACAATATCGTCGGAGAAAGGTTGTTCTCAGCTATCTTCCTGAGGATTTGTCCCGTCTCGTACGAGGTTGGTTTGTCGTCGCCATCGAAATCTGCTTCCTGCTAACGCGGCCGCGAAATCATTAAAGCTCGTACCACCGTCCAATTCCAATCAGTTCTTGATAAATTCTCTCCTCATGATACCGTCTTTTCGCTCTCGCTACCATCGGAGCTAACTGAAAGCGCACTTTCATCCGCATGTCTCCTACATACCGCCTCAGGTTCTATCACCTCCTCTTCGAGTTCCCTCCGTCGTCGGAGACTGATGGAAATTGCGGAAGATGCAGAGGAAACTCCCGCTCCCCAGGATACAGCCAACACTCAAGCCCCAGCTCAGGACCCCCGGCAACGGTCGTTCAGTCAGGTATCTGAAGCCACGGTTGTGCCCCCATCTGTGGTGTCAACTCCTCCGCGAATCCCCAATGGCGACTCTCCCATCCCCACGAGTCCCGATGATGTCCAAGTCAATGAACTCGCACCGTCTATCTCTTTAGACCAGCAATCCGAACGGCCAACTTCTTCAAGGAATTTTCGCGATGATATATCACTCGCCCCTTCAGAATCGCGTCAATCGACTCAGTCTGCCAGGCCCTCTTTGAGAGAACTTGAGCGTGCCGCAGGCTATAAGCCCAAGGTGAAGCTAGGCCCTCGTCCTTCCGTGGATGGAAGCGGGCGGCCTCGCACCGCGGGAAACTCATCACGCGGTGTTGAGCAACGTCCTGTTGCTTCTATGCCAGCTGGTATACGGGCCTCTCCGTTCCGCAAGTCAAATCCCACCCCACCTCGCCCTCGTTCTCAAGGAAATCCAGTCGCTGCTCCATCCGCCAGGATACCGCCTGTGCCTCCTCTTCTAGTACCTCCATCTTCAATGCCCATTTCAAGACCTCAACTCTCGCCGGGTGCGAAGTCATTAAGCGCCCTATCTACATCTACAACCTCCAACGAAAAAGAGAGACTGATGAAAGCTCTTCAGCTACG
The DNA here is from genome assembly GCA_000812125.1 of Aspergillus ustus. Lineage (NCBI taxonomy): Eukaryota > Fungi > Ascomycota > Eurotiomycetes > Eurotiales > Aspergillaceae > Aspergillus > Aspergillus ustus. The sequence continues at coordinate 106,228 of JOMC01000152.1, forward strand.
TAAGTCACAGATGCAGAAGAGAGCCCAGGAAGCGAAGCGCAATCAAAGCTCTAGTGCGGATAAGCACAGTCCAGGTCAGAATCTGGACGATGATAAGGAAAACATCAAACAGTTGCCTGAGAAGGCAAAGTATGATAGGGGACGTCAGAGGTTATCAAGCATATCGGAAAATGACAAACCGCCGGCCGAGTCACAACCCGAACCTCGAGTGTCTGTCACCATTATCGAGTCCATTCCAGCTCGTGATGAAGAAAAAATCGAGGTCGCTCCTCCAGTTTCTTCCCATACCCCGGCAGCTGCAGACACAGTCAATTCTGAGGCCGATTACAAGTTGCCCAGTACCACGTACTCACCGTCGGCGTCCGAGTCGGTGAAGTTCGAACAACCGGCCGAGGAAGCACAAGAACCCATCTTCAAACCTGAAACAGTCGAAATTCAAGAGAACTCAACTGGATCCACTGAGAGCGAGATGAAATGCGGCATCGGTTCAACTAGCGCCTTAGTCGGAGTCCCACCTAGAGGCAACTCTCAAGCAGCTCCAGAAGAAATTGCTACAACCCTTCTACCACCCCTGGATCCTCCCCTACCTACTGAGAGTGAGGCAGTCCCGGCCACCGAATCAACGGAGCCCTCCACGATCCCTCAGTCAATCCCTCTACCGAGGTCTCCAGTCTCTGAATCCCAGCCAGAATCTGTAATCGACTCCTCGACAATAGTCGTGTCCCAGCCCGTGGATGTTCCAGGTTCATTATCGCCCGAAGCTGTGGACGTAGACGAGCAGACTACCGCAACACGGAAGGAAAGACGTAAACCCGTTCTAGAGCCAATTCAGGTTCCGACTCCCGATTATTCTGATGACGACAATCTCCTCTCGGATGATTCCTTCATGGAAGAATTAAAGAGTGCTACATTTGAAGAGGCCAAACCCATCCCGGTGGGAAAGTCTCCTCTTTCTCCAGGGTACTCAAATCGTGGAAGCCCTCAGATCGCGCCAGATGCGTGGAGAAATTCGCGTGCAGTCTCAAACCCCAGTGCTATTGGGTACCAGTATCCCAGTACACCTACTTTCGCTGCCGGCAGGTCGGTTTCAAGCACGTTCCCACCCGTTGAATCTTCTGCAGCGCCGTTGGTAGCTAAGAAGATTAATGTGTCGTCTGGAATTTCCAAGCGGATTAAAGCCCTAGAGCAGTTCTCGAGCAGCCGGGATGCAGTAGGGATACCTTCCCAAAACATGTCCACTCCCACCACGGCTTCCTTTGATACTCTTCGGAAGCGCGCGTCTGTATCACTCACAGGTGTGAATTCGGACACTCTTCTCTCCAGACATCCATCTTATGCACCTGAGCCGTTCTCTCGGGCATCCAGCTTGAGACGTCCTGATTCGAGAGCTAGCACTAATGCTGGAAAATCCACCAACTCTGTCTCTGTCACAGCACGCATCATTCGTGATCCAATTACTCCCAGTAGCGACTCAAAGGTGGACCACACCGAACCTCGCCCTCTCAACCTCCAAGCCAGTCCTTTGACTGTTGAGCAAGGTACCCCTGATGGGTCCGCGTCTCTAGACCCGACACCAGATTCAACTCCTGGTAAACCTGAACCACGCAGCATGTCGATCTCTTCTGCAGGCTCGGTCAAACCGCCAATTATCACTCTACCGCGCTCCGAGAGTAGGCTCTCCGTTTCATCTAAAAACGACGGCTATTTCCTTTCCAGATCACCAAGCGAGACTTCTGCGTCTTCCCCTGAAGAGAAGAAAGAATCGCGCACTTCTAGGCTTCTCCGTCGCATGTCCTCGATTACATCAGGCTCTCGACGAAGCACCATCGGCTCAAGGAGCCCGATGGTGAGGGAGGACAGCATGCCATCCGTAGAGGAAGGCCCCAAGAACGCCGTGGAGCTTCCTGCAGCAGTTGATATCGGCGAAGTCAATATTCAATTCCCCGACACTCTCCTCTGGAAGCGACGTTTCATCCGCATTGACAGTAAAGGCTACTTAGTCTTAACTCCCGGAAATCTCGATTCGAGCAATCGCAACATGATCAAACGGTATCACTTGACCGAATTCAGAACTCCTTGTCTGCCCGATGAAGACCGACAAGAGCTCCCTAATAGTATCCTACTAGACTTCCTTGACGGAAGTACTCTACAGTGCGCCTGTGAATCGCGGCAGGGGCAGGCCTTTGTCCTCCAAAGTAAGTGTCATCTATACTCACTCAGCTCAAAGTCCAAAACTAATGAGTCCAGCTCTTGTCGACGCGCATAACACCCAACAACAGCTCGTCTCAAATTAGCTCCTCCTACACTCATATAGCATTCATTTACATTTCTTTCTCAAAATTACATCTCTGCATGTATCCATTCCCCTCTTTTCACTTTCTCGACTTTCTATCTTCTTGTTTTTGTTATCGTGCATGTTTCCAGCGGTATACCCTCAAAACGACTTCCCTATGTTGACCTATCTTCGCTTTTGACACTGCATCCGAAGCGTCAATTACTATCTCAAATTTATCTCTCTTTCCACCTTCCTCGGACTCTTTCACGAGATTTATGATTCACGAGCCAGGCCCATTGTATGCAGCGGCCACTAGCTGTACGGCAGAGGGGTTGGCAACAACGGAGCCTATGATTATATTCGCTACCTAGGTACTCGCTGCTTTTTCCCGAAAACTACAAGACCAATATCACAGATAATATGAGTCACGGCCGCGCACAGCAAAATAAGATCTGGGTCAGTCATGGTCAGATAGGTGTCAATTCATCTCGCGCCGGTGGAAGACATTTGAACTTTCTCCTTCATGCAATTCAGGCACCATCTACACTATATCAGCATAAGTCGACCATAAAACCAGTTAGCAAGATGCCATGCCTTTGTTAGGTAACCTTATTCCACACACCAGATAGCGCCGTGCGAGCCTCTTGGAGACCCTACTTCCTTTCTTAACCAGCCAAATTTTGACACCTCGTCTATTACTCTCTGTTTATATACTTGCGCTGTGTCTTGATTATACAATTGCCACATGCGGTCTAAAGATAAATATGGCACTTATGATACAGCCTATTCTTTGCTTGGTTACACTAAGGGTGGCCTCTACGTGGCTGTGTGTGAGTAATCTAAGAAGGGGCAGATTGGTGGTATAAGGTTTCTTGTTGATCCTAGAACGCAATGTGGAAACTGTTCTTACCCTTCGAAGACAGGCTAGGAGAATAATATATACTCTTCCGGTGCATCGGCCTCTGGTGCCCCTCTGTCTTGCCGATGTGCAACCTTAGGGGGGCTTCAAAGCCGTCTATCCCGTGCTCGTCGGACAACTATACAAACTTATAATTAAATCAATATCTAATTTTCATCAAAGAAGGAGCCAATCAGAGCACTTTATCTATTCCAGGTCTTTCGCGGCCCTTTTTGCTTCCCACTCCTCCAAGAATCCCCTGACCTTTGGACCCCAGACCTCCTCTCCAGCGTCAAGATCCTCGTATTCGAGCACCTGGCCTCGTTCAAGATTGAAGTCGGCCTGTCGAGATCTGACAAGTGAGCTCATAAGCCCACAGCTACCGACTGCCTTGCCTAGATCATGTGCTAGGGAGCGGACATAGAACCCTGAGGAGACGGTCATGGTAATTTTCACTGCAGGTGGCTGAGATCGCGGTCCCCTTTGTGATTCCGCTGGAACATCTGGTTGTGCTTCTGCAGATATAGTTTCAGCGGTCTCTGGAACGGCCGTTTGCTCAGGTGCTGCTGCCGCGGCTGCGAGACCTTCGAAATTCACCTTTTGCTTCTTTGCCTCAGCTATTGCATCCTCGTTGTCTAAACTATCCGCTGGAGGCGATTTGCGCTTCGCCGAGGCAGGTTCATCAGCCTCACCGGCAGCAGGAGCAGCAGGCAAAGAATCCGCCTTCGCCAAAAACTTCTCCGCTGCGGCCTTTTCCTCCGCAGGAGCCTCCTCGGGCCATTTATAATTATGTGTCCCAGGCTCATACCACTCCAGAATCCGCAGATCAGTCACCTCCACCGGCCTCTCCTTAATCTCGATCGGTGGCTCCTTTCCTTCCCTAGCGTATTCATACAGCTTCTTCCCATTCACCTTTAGCGCCGAGAAGATAGGCGGCCGCTGCATAATCTTTCCCCGGAACTGCTCAAGCGCCTTCTCCACAGCTTGCCGGGTAACATGTTCATAGGGCGCACGCCTGACGACCTTCCCGACTACATCATAGGTATCTGTCTCTGCGCCAAAAAGCACAACGGTCTCGTAGGTTTTTGTGCACAGTAAGAAGTCCTGGAGCTGTTTCGTTCCTTTTCCGACAGCTGTAACGAGGACGCCCGTCGCGAGCGGGTCAAGGGTTCCTCCATGTCCGATTTTCACATCGAGTTGCTGTGTGCGGCGACGGCGACGCTGGTTGTTGCTCTCACGCTTGCGGCGCTCACGCTCGGTCTCGAGCCAGGGCCTGAAGAGGTCGGATGGGTTGAAGTGCGACTGGAGCTTGCGGATTACGTCGGCAGAGGTCACGCCTTGGGGCTTATGAACGGCTGAAATGTTTCGTTAGCGAGCGGTATAGGTCAAATAGGAAGCGCAATTGGACGCACCAAAAATACCCTCGTAGATCTTCTCGCCGGACATGGTGTTGCGGAATAGCCTCTTCCCACCACGGAGGTACATCGGCTATGTGAGACCAAGGTTTTGTCGGATCAAATATAGTCGATTAGAGCGCCGAATTATTTTGTTCGATTGTGAAACAGCAAAGTAGAAAGAGTGCGCTCTGGACTTCTCAATTGCAACTTCTGAGAAAGGAAAAAAAAAGCTCCCGGAGATAAAGTCAAGCTCAGTTCATATAAATTACATGATCCAGACCAGAGCAAGCAAAGCCGCTGTAAATAACCAGTAAATACCAGCACCATACCAGAATCGCCGATGGATTCCCCATACTTCGGGCTCCCGTAGTCATCAGATTCAACCCCCCATCCTCTCTAGTTCAACCGTTCCTCGCTCAACCCTCATTGCCATTATCCTCATTCACATCTCTTTCCCAGGTACCCGTGGGACCTTCACATCCTTACACCAAGTCGGAGAAGCCACTATGCAATCTTCCGAGACATGACATCCCGCGAAGATAGTGTCTTGGCCGCCAGAGACCCGTCTCTCGCGGACGAGAACGACTGGGAAGAATTTAGCCTGTCCGAGGTCCGAATTCTGGTCCCCGGGAAGTCGCGCTATGCCAATCTGCTCACGGCAACACCTGAAAATCCGGTCCAGGTAACGGGGTGTCTGGATGAAGTTGAGGAGGAGCAGGAGAAGCTAGGTGTGTATTACACTTACACCAACGATACACCATCCCCATCCATCACCACCACTATCAATCATCAGAGAGCTAACACGCCGACCAAAACCTCTAGTCCTCGACCCGGATTACCTCACAAAGCGGATTGTTATCGATAATGTGAGCCATTTTGCATACGGACAACATAATGACGGCGAAGTCGGAATTTGGGTTGCCGGGCGGGCGGGCTGGTTCTCTATTTCGCCGGCGAGAGGGTATCGGCCTATGTTCAACGAGGTCGTCGAGGCGATTGATTTGTTATATTTTTTGACAGACCGGCATAAGCCCAAGCGGAGGAAGAAGAGGAATTGGAATCCGAGCTTGGAGTATCTATGTGATGAGGTGAGTCGCCGCTATCTAGGATATACTTACGCTTCCGTACCTTTTTTTTTTTTGCTTTTTTACATTCGGTTTGCTGGAAATAGGGCTAATGCGCTCTGTTTATTAGTATGTCTTACACACGCATGGGATCTGCGAAGATGGAGACGATTCTGCCGAGGTCTTTTATAAGCATCACAATTTTCTGCTTTCACGCATGATGAGAGGGGAGGAGGAGGTGAATTGGGCTGAGACTAGTATCTTTGCGCATCTCTGCAAAAATTTTCCGGTATGGCTGCGTCACTTCTTTCACTATCTCTATTTGAACTTATATAGGCTTCTAACGTGGTTTAGGAGGACTTTGAGGAGCTACGTGCTCAGAAAGAGTCGAAAGAAGCCGAGACTGAAGGGGAAGATGATGACGATGAGGATGAAGAGGATGAAGATGAAGTCGAAGTCGAAGATGAAGACGAGGAAATGGATGCAAGGGCTCCTACACCCGATGCGAATACCGTCTCGAAAGCCCAGGCAGAGTCCATATATCAGGTGATTCTTGATCTAAAGGAAGCAGGGCACCTCGCAAAACGACAATTGAACCTTGAGCTTGTCACGTCGACTTTAATGACTCGCTTCGAAATCGATAGCACAGACTATGCCCAGAACCTTATATCCTCCATGGCTTCTGCCGTCCTTGAATCCATGAATGAGGCGAAAACAAATAACTTTGACTGGTCAAAGAAAGTTATCTACAGAGAACTGAAGAATGCGTCGAAGAAAAGCAAAGTGGAGAATGTTGCGTTCACTCCATTGCGGCCGCGGGTGATTGAGGATGACGTTTCCTCCGATGAAGAGAGTGACCGTGAGCAAACACGAGAGCGTAGGCCTCGCCATCGCAAGTCCGTGCTACGGCCGAAGAGCCAAATCGCTACGAAGAGAACCGGCAAGCGAACCCGGAGTGCAGCAGCTAACTATGATTTGTCCGACGATGATAACCAAGACGCGGTGGACGAATTCGAGACTCCTAGCAAGGTCCGCGGCCATGATCTCGTGAGAGATCCTTTGTCAACCCGGGCGAAACGCCGAACCCGATCTATCCTATCAGACTCGGAGTCAACCCCGATCATTGAGAGAACGCCGCTACAGGAGACCCTTCAAAGCCGAAATACGTCAGTCTCGGCCGCAGAACATCTACCCGAAATGGGTTCCTCGCTTGACAGCAACCTACCAGCAGATACCTGGGTATGCCAAGTTCCAGGCTGCGGAAAGACCATTCCCAAGTGTACTTCGAAACGAGGCAAGGAAATAATTCAAGATCATTCTCTGGCTCATGCGGACGACACCAAGGCGAAGGTTGACCTTGTGATTGCCGAGCAGAAATTGAATTACGGTCTTCGCGTTGACAATCTTCTCACCCGCATTCGAGACATGGGAGCGCTGGATGGGGCCTTTGCAGGCTTCAATGGACAAACCAACGGTGCGCATAATGAGATTGGTACGTAAGTTGCAAGATTCACGACATCAAGACGTCCAACATATCATCATATCATCATAGCGACTTAGCGCACCCTCATCCTCAACATGAGAAATACAAGCGCGCTATGAGAGATTCAACCCAATTCAGAGAACATGAGCGGATGTAAATGGGGTTGGTCCGCACTGGCTACTCGCATTTACATACCGACGCGCCAATGCACGGTCCACAGAGCCGAAGCCAAGTCACGGCCGAAGCCCCGGTATACTCGTGTCTGGTCACTGTGCCGTTGTTCTTCCAACAGAAGGGTGATGCTCAGGCGGAATCCAACCTTCAAGGTATATTACCGGAGCGCTGTTTATGACACATACACATTCATGATGATTCCAGTTCCATATGGATTCCAAGGCATATCCTAGCCTCAGCCTAGTCTAGCTATTAATGGAGACAATTCTGAACCAAACAAGCGGACCGGTATCCTCAAGCAGAACTACCCCACAGATGAAAATATACATACGCAGCGCAGCGAGCAGTAAACTTAGGAAAAGAAAAGAAACTAAGCCCGTCCCTTAGCAGCAGCCCTCTTGCCCTTTCCAGGCCTCTTGGCACCACCACCAGCCTTCATCTTCCTACCCGGGTACGAGCGCATATCACCACTTGAGATCGCATCACCGCTCTTGGAGAACCGCTTCTTCCCGCCAAATCCGTACTTTTCGTTCTTCTTCTGGCGCTTCATGTTCGGGCCGCTGTCTGCGCCGCGGGCGCGCTTGCGAGGGTTCTCGGAGACCGCATCTTCAACAGCGACATCGAAGAGATCATCAGCTTCGCCACCGGCGGAGGCAGATGTGTCACCCTTGCGCTCTAGAATCATCATTAGCACTGCCCACCAACCACCATCAAGCGGAAAACATACTCTTCTTCAACGCATTAATCTTCTCCAACGCCTCCCTCTTCTCCTTAGCGCGCTGTTGCAACTTGGCAACCTGCACCTGCTTTCCGAATTTCTTCAAGTCCCTCTGCTTCCGTGCCTCAGCAGCAGCCTTCTTGTTAGCCGCCTCGTCATAAAGCTTCTTCTTAATCTTGCCCATGTGCTCATCCGTCTTGACCATCTCGGCGAAATAGTCACCCGGACGGGTGAAATTAACTCCTTCCTTCTTGAGTAGAGTCCGGGTCTGGAGGGCGGCTGATTGCGCGACCTTATAGAATGCCAGCTCGCGGCTCAGGTCGTCGTTCGCATCGGGGACGTCGATGTCTTCAGTTGAGACAAGCGAGTTATGTTCGGAGAATGGGGTCAGGTGTGTGATGAAGGAGATGCGTTTTGTGGATGTGGAGAGGGCCGCTGTGTTGTTGATTGTTAGGCGTTGGTGAGGAACGACGTCTTCCATGTCGGCTTCGTCGAGGTCGGAGAGGGGGATGTCTTCCTCCTCCTCCTCCTCCT
>JOMC01000153.1:0-68133 GCA_000812125.1 Aspergillus ustus
ACCCGCGGGTTAACAAGTCTAAACCTGACCATTGATTCACGCATGGATTCTATTGTTAATACCTCTTATTAAGTGCCTTTATACCCTTTCACACTTATCACAACCCCTTTAGGCCTCAGGTCCTTATATTTAATCAATCCTGGAGGGTTAAATAAGGTATATTAAAAACCTCTGCTGCTTAATAAATACTTGGAATTTTGTGATTTTTTAAAGCTTGTATCACAAGTTGGATCCTGCCCTCTTGTTCTACTAAGTTTTGACATGATTAACGCGCTTTGGTGGCATGGTTGTTGTTTGAATAGTTACAGCGTTTCTACGCGTGGTTTTATTTTAAGGTGGGCGGATCGACCGGGGAATTACGTTAATATGATTACTTAAATATCTAGTAATTTATTTCTTGGCAACCCAATTGGTTACCCCATACCCCATGGGTTGACCAATTAGGACCCAGAACCCACTGGGTTTTTCTAGACCAGCAACCCACCCCAACCCAGGGCGGGGTTTCTGGGGTGGGTTGAACAACTCTAGGTTATAGTGTCCTTTTTAGTCTAGTTGGGAACATGCTTACCCGGACACGTGCTCTTACAGTGCCGTTCGGGTCGTGTCGATTTCCTAGGAAATTGCCGCGTCATCTTAGGCGGTCAGACAGCGATTGCCCTCCTTGGGTCCGGCGGGTCTTGACCGCCTGTTGATGGTCAGGAATTGGGAGCAAGCAAGTGAGGACAGACGCTAAAGCCTTGTTGGGTTGGGCAGTCAACATTGAAAAGTGTCCACATGACAATCTATATCAGCATTTTAAAGTCCCGGAGGTTCGCGTACATTCCCAGATGTCGGCCGCGCTGATAAAAATGAAGGTAAAGCTGACACGAGCGTCTCGCCTCACTTTCAGCCAGCCGCAGCATTTTTTCAGCAGAGGTGCAGGGCTAGAAATGTAGACTTTTCCTTCTAATGAAGAAGCCATTTTCACTCCTTGGGCGCTGGGGATTGCACTCTCAGATCTCAAGAGGTCCGTGCCTGGAGCTTCTGAATAATTGTTAAGCTCTATTAAGGAAGCTGTGAATATTGTGATTGATTTCTGGTGAAAATAAATTTACCGCGATAGTTATGCAATGGCACATTATTATTTTATAACACTAAGTCTTTTGATTATACTCATACGGTCATCCTCTCTATTGCAATACCCCGTTTCCTTTGCGGAGCATGGGATGCTCTGTGTCCGAGCGCAAGCTTGGCTGGAGCTATCTAGCATGTTGTACAGATATCGCGGTGGAATAATCTCCTGCCGATGACCAGGCATTACAGGACTCGTGGAGATGCCTTGATCATTGGCGTGATCTGGGACGTAACCTTACCAATGCCGCCGTTCTGTGGCCTGGACCTGAAGGAGAGGTAAGGGTCACGGAATGGCGGTGCCTATGTAGGTGCTCTCGTTAGGCATTCTATGTAATACATGTGGAACCCTCACAAGCATGGCTTGCAATCTATGTATCGGCGAGAAAGATATTTAATTTAAACAAAAGAGTCCATTCTTTTAGTCCGTCCCAATCCGCAATCAGCTAGTCCGTGTCTGGATATGATGTCGTGGTACCCTATGGGAAATTGTACTTGCTACGCGCGGAAAGAAATTTTTAAGGAGGGATTTAGGGTAAGAGCATTCTGATTATCTAGCGCATACTGTAGAGAGGTATGCATGGCTTGCCCGTGCATCTGTTGACGCTAGCGTAAGGAGTCACAGAGAATGAAGTACGTAGTAGGAAGAGAGAAATATATATGAGGATGTTTGCTTAAGGGATACAAGAGACCAATCCCGTCTTATTGCCAAGCGACCTCGCCTTCCGACCTTTATAGTAACCACTTTGTTGAATTTACCACCAATATGGCTCGAGGCGCAGCCGAACTCACTCAGACGCGAAAGGTCATGATAAAAGAACAACTGGCTAACCTGACCGCGCTTATTGATCTCCGTATCGCCGATACACCGTGTAATGGCCTCGATGATGATATGCCCATGCAGCCTGCGATCGATAATACAATCACCCATGAACTTGCCAAGGAGACTTACGCACTTCTTCATGCCATTAAAGGCCCGTCTCTGTCTGTTTTCAACTTCGGAGAGCAGGTAAGCCAGGGCCTTTTATTGTGGGAACCTAGTATTCTGATTGCCCCAATTTATAGGTGATGCATGTTAGCGCAGTCCGCGCTCTCTTTGGTCTGGGGGTCTTCTCTGCTCTTCCCCAGGACAGACAGGCAATGACCGCTACAGCACTAGCTGAGAAGTTAGGTTGTGATGAAGAACTACTTGGTGAGTGATGTGTTGGACTGCATCTTCCTGGTCGGCTGTATGTAAGAGTGGACTTTTGTGAGACTAATCATCACAATTTCTTACAGTTCGTCTCATGAGAATGTGCACCATCTGGGGGCCTTTTAAGGAAGTCGGGACCGAGACCTACAGCCATACACAGTTTTCCCTTGCTTACCTGGACCCCCAGGTCACAAACCAATTCCAAGCTTTGTACGTCAAGCGGATGCCATAGGTTCCTTTAAGGTATCTCGGTTGCTGATCATGATTTCTATTAGTGTTGATGAGTTCCTTCCAGCCTGTCTCCAACTGCATAAGTTCCTTGAAATTAACAATGGAAAGCCGCCTGTCGATGCTACTAACTGCCCCTACACCTTAGCCCACCAAACAAGCGGGAAGGACATGTGGGAACACCTAGCTCAGTTCCCCAAAAGGTCCAAAGTAGTCAATAGCGCCATGTATGCAATTTCCTCCGCGCACCCCTGGCCCGTTGCGCTGTATCCTTTCAGGGAAGCTCTACTTCAGCTGCCTCCTACCAGCTCGAATGCCCCACTCGTCATTGATATTGGAGGCGGACAGGGTCAGGCAATATCTGTAATACGAAAAATGTGCGGTGGTATTAATGGCCGGTTTATCCTCGAAGATCGCCCTGAAGTGCTGGCTGGTATCCCCCACACGCTCCGCGGGATCGAGAAAATCGAATGTGATTTATTCAAGCCCCAGCCTGTTAAAGGTACGAGCCCATACGAGTCGCCATGTGCTTATTGAATGTTACTAACCGGCTGAACGTAGGTGCCGCCATTTACTTCCTCCGCCATGTCTTGCACGACTGGGCTGAGGATGCCTGTGTTCGAATCCTGCAGAACATTGCCTCAGCCATCACTGACAAGAGCACGCAACGCGTAGTTATCTCGGAGATGGTCCTCCCCGAGAAAGGGGTGACCGCGGAGTGTGCCACTCAAGATTTGGTGACATTGAGCACGACTGGAGCGGAACGGTCCAGAAAACAGTGGGAGAGACTGATTCCGGCAGCTGGATTCCGCGTAGAGAACATCTACTCTAGTGAGGCATCTTGTGAGGCTGCTATTGAATGCTATCTGGAGTAGACGACACGCTTGCACGGCCTCGAAGACTCGTACAGTGTGCCTAGGAGTTGTTGATTTTTATCTACCAAGTATCTCTACTCTGCATGGGATCTTACCAAATCAAATTGCCTACAGCACAGGAAGTGCCCGCACTCTGAAAGAAGTCGTAATAAATTGCATGCCCTCGCATTCGAGAGACTTCCATTCTATTCGATTTCGCAATGCACCCTAGGAAATTCCCCAGCGAGGTAGCTTCGTATCAATGCCAGATGCATGCCCCTACAGGTCTCAATTACAGAGGGAGAACGCCAATGTGCCTAGCTTCATTCTCCTAACTTATAATACTTACTATCTGTAAGCGGCGAGGTCGGATCGGCGGCGGTCAACAGTCAGTCTTTACTCACGGCGCCTAGCAAGCAACGATATGTCGAGCAACGAAGGATGTACGATTCTGGTCGATCCCGAGCGGCTGTCAAGCGGTCCCTTGTCGGCTGCCTGAGGCACCCGCTGTGACGTAGGCTTGCTTGTATAAATAAGGGTGGAGAGGTTAGATGGCTTAAGAGGGAGTTCCTCTCGGAATCAGGCCTTGGCTATGTAAGTATTACTAAGGGTTAAGTAGTCCTTTCTTGTTCTGCCACCGCGCTGCCTACACCTATTTCCACGAGCATCCTGCTTATTCTATTCCTTCTCTTCTCCAAGCTTTTCGTACATCGTTCGTGTCCTAGCTAGATTGAATATAAGTCTTGCTTCAGCCCTTCACACTCACCACCTCATCCTTAGTATCCTCGGTGAAGACCCCTTAGTGGTTTGACATCAGTCGAACTACTTTGCTTGGTCTGTCCGTTACATGGTATATTTAATTTGGAAGCTTAATTACTCTTAAAGATAAAAACCTTCTACTTTAGGATAGGGGGGTGTGTGCTACAAGCCAAAACCCGACCCAAACCCGCGGGTTAACAAGTCTAATTATATGCGCCCCTGCCTTGTGTCTATGAATGGGTTCCTTGTGCGTGCGCGCTCTAGCTGCCTATGCCATGGTTTAGTATTAATAGGAATCATGGTATTTGTGTACGCCTTTATAGTGCTTGTGATTATTATACCTTTGTATCCCTTTTAGTTCCCTTTAGGATAAGTATATTTTTCCTTGGCTTGTGTATACATCCTGCGTGGGGTGGCTGTTAGTATATGCTCCCAAGGGACCTATACCCTTCAAGTTGGTTTTCTGCCGTGTGGTGCTGCCTTTGCTAGGTTCATAACAATTTAAAGCGGTTTTGCTGCAGCTGGGATACTTCCTTTTAACCCTCAACGGGTGCTTGACAAGTTAAATATCTTAATATCAACACCAACCCCCCCTTTAAGCCATGGGGGAGACTTATCTGGTTACTCTATCCTAGCAACGCCTTAAACAGCTTATTAACTCTTTAAAAAAGTGTTCTTAGTTAAGAAGATGCTTTGGAAGCGCTCTTAGAGTCCTTCTTTACCTTTAAAACAAACCTATGATGAGTTACTTAAAGGTTGTGAATTAATAGTACATTAAGCGATCTTTATAGCAAAGAAATTATATAATCTCCGCGCAGAACATAAGAAAAATAAGCAGAAAAGGGTTGATCTAAGCGCCAGATAACCCCTAATAAAGGGCTATCAGTACAAGAGGCAAGGGATCTAAGCACATTAAAAAGTGAGCAGTTAATGAGCAAGGTGGTGGTTTAGATATGTATAATTGTCCTGCTCTAGAGCCTTTAACTACAAAGCGCGCTCCACCAAGGTGTTCTAAATATGGTATTCAGGGGCATACTAGAGTTAGATGTCCTAGTCATTAAAATAATTAATTTAGTGAATAAAGGTTTTGGTTGCTGGTGATAGCTTTAAATTTACTCAGTGTGGTCAAGGACGACGGGTTGAGTGAGCACTTTGGTCGGGTGAGCGCTTCGGTTGGGAATTACGTTACATCCCTGCGGAAACGTAATGAGCTGCCAGGCATCTTCGTAGCCTCCTTCAAGCGCCTTGCCTAAAAGAACAACGTGGTTGGCTATGAGTGCCCCTTACGCTCCGATCCCACGTCCCATTAGAACCATGTCTATTGCACGGCCGAAATCTTAACCTCTCCGCCCTTGATTCTCTACACAAGTCGAGGTGAGGAGAGGCATACTCCTAGCACACCAAGGGCAATCCGTAAGACGGATAATATAATTTTGGCGACCATATCTTTATATCAACATTTTATCCTAGACGGAGGGCCTTGGGCACAAAATCGACGCTTCCACAGAAACCCCCGTGCCCAGAAGGTAAGTCGCTGGCACTGTGAAGGATTATGCAAGGAGCATTTATGAACGGGAAATCCTACTCTGGATTAGGAATGCAATTATGAGTCTAGTTACACAACATATAGCTATAGTTATTAATAGCGCCTTACCGAGCCAGTATGGAACCTGCTGGCCCTCCCAACAAAAATGCTACTGTGATGCGCTATTATAGGCAAGGGTTGAACATTCCCCACCTGCCCAGTCACGATGAGAACGATCGCAATTGAGACAAGGGTCCTCTCAATATAAGCCATCTCCCTATATATCGTGCATGTGATAGATTGTCTTAGAGCCCCGCAATTATTCATGTGCAGAACTTCGGCCTATGTTCTGATTGCTGTGCCTCGCGAAACCATCTCCGAGAGGACAACTCGATCTTGCAGAGAATATATTTACGGATTCCCTGCCAGGTACTACATTCTAATTAGACGAATACCCTCCATTGAGCCGACAACCTTTGCAAAAGATGGGTCCTCTCCGTGTTTTCACAGATAATAAAGTCAAAGTAATGCTGCTCAACCCCATTGGGGGTGCGGGATTCAATGACTTTGTGGTGGAAACAGTGCTGAATCACAAGGACCCGAGCACGCATGTCACAATCACCTCACTTGCCAACCGCATTGGCGGCAACCAAACTCTAGCATACCCGTCAATCCGGCCTCTGCTTTACGGTGAAATGATACGGGTGTGCTTGCAGGCACGCAAGGAAAATTACGATGTGCTTATCATCAACTGCTTTGGCGATCCGATGGTGGACGAGCTACAGCAAATCGCAGGCGATGATATGGTTATTCTCGGCGCGAGGCAGGTAGCGGTTCAGACAGCATCAAAGATTAGCTCTAAGTATGCCGTGCTCTTGCCATACGACATGAAGAGCTCGCCGGATCCGTTGCATCAACGGGTTGTTGCAGATACGCGCACCGCGGTCGCGCATCCAGTTGTCGATATGGCGTTTAACGATGATCTTACGCCCATGGATGGCGAGAGTCTGGGCGAGAGGCTAGCCACGCAGGGAAAGCTGGCCATTAAAGAGAATGGCGCAGAGGTTCTTGTCCTGGGCTGCACGGCTATGGTCGGGTGCTGGCAGGGATTGATGCGAGCTGTTGGCGTTCCCGTCATTGATCCGACCGTTGCTGCCCTTAGGGCAGCGGGTAAGGCCGGCCGACTCAAACGTGAGCTGGTTGGGGGAGCATCGACCAAGAGGTCTGGGACATTTCCGACAGAGAAGGAGCTGAAGATGATTGCTGAGTCGGAACCATCGTACCCCTTTAGTGGAAGGATTGAAATCTAGTAACCTTAACGTTATTCTCCGACGCGAAACCAAGGGGAGTGGTATGGTTACGACTTCCTGCAACTGCGTCTATATCCTAATAATATTTCTTCGGTGCTTAATTTTCTTTACTCTTCTTTGGATGCATAGGTGCAACAACATTCAAGAGCAAATTGCGCTGTATTGAAGATCAAGTGACAAACGGCGTTTTCACATGACCGATTGGCCTGAAAGGGAAATCGAACTGCATAAACTAATGCATCCCATGACATGAAAGCTCAGCTAAAGCGGAAGTCGCAATCAAAAGCCCTAGGCGTAGCCACGCAGCATGGGCGGTAATCCAGGGCTAAATGGTTCGGTCGCCCCCACAGAGCTGGAAACTTAACTCACCCTTTACTTATGAGTTTAGAAGTAGAGAAGCCATTTCCTATGTTGGTGGTAGCTAAGATAGATAGGAATTGCTTGAGAGAAAGATTAGCGGGCGCCTTCTTCAGTGCAAGGCGCCCAGAACTCTTGGGCGGATTCTGGAAAGTCGCATTCCAACGACGATACTGGCTTCGTCTGCAACATGGCGGATTGTAGTACAAAATAATTGACGCGCATGCTGCCAACCTCAGGTAGCATACCACATCACCCTCATAGTGCCTGTCTTTCAGAAATGCCAGCCTTGCGTAATATAGTCTGGGGGGCTAGAATAGCGACCACATATACAGCGTATTTTGACTTCTGCAAACGCGCATAGCTCGATATTTCAAGAGATTCCCACACGGTACCTCCGTTTCCCAGTCGCAAATCCAAAAGGGAAGCAACATGGCGCGTAAATTCGGCCGCCGTTTCCGCCGAAATTCCAGGGCATCTCTTCCCAGCTTGAAGTTCTTAACTCTCGGCAGTACCGATTCGGTATTTGGGCCTCATAACCAACAGCACAGGGAGGAAGAAGCGAACGCTCCGCAGGAAATTGCATTGAAACCAGTCGAAGAGAATGTACAGACGCTTCTAGGCTCCGAGGGTGATGTTGAGTGCCGCGCTCCTCCCCAACAGCAAGATTATGCACCGACTTGGAAGTGCGTAGCTATTATGATCGCACTTTGCCTCGCGGTTCTTTGCATGGCCCTGGTTAGTCAATGCATATACCGATCGCAAGTTCGCTTGAAAAAGCATCAACAGCTGACTACTTGAACCATGCTATATAGGACAACACCATTCTCGCTACAGCAATCCCAAAAATTACGGAAGAGTTCAATTCCGTTCATGATATGGGATGGTATGTCAGTGCCTACATGCTCGCCCAAAGCAGTATGACCCTTGTCTATGGGAAGCTATTGACGTACTACACTGTCAAATGGGTCTATATCGCCGCGCTTCTTCTCTTCGAGGGAGGATCGCTGATCTGCGGCGTCTCGCCCAACTCTATCGCACTTATTATCGGACGAGCAATTTCTGGAACAGGGGGATCTGGAATCCTTGTCAGCTCTTTTCTAATTGTTACTATTATCGTCCCTGTCGAGAAAAGACCACTATACAATGGCATTCTATCCAGTCTTTACGCAATCTCCGGAGTGTTCGGCCCGCTTCTTGGGGGTGCTTTCACCGACTACGCCACCTGGAGATGGTGTTTTTATATCAACTTGCCTGTTGGGGGAGTGACAGGCTTCTTTATACTACTCTTATTTCGAGCCGACAAACCAACCAAGCAGTGGCCAACGGGCGCTGTATCACAACTTCTCGAGCTTGATATTATTGGGCTTTTTCTGTTTATCCCAGCCCTTGTATCCTTATTATTAGTCCTCCAATGGGGAGGTTCTAAGTACCCATGGGATGACGCACACATTATTGCGCTTATTGCTGTCTTTGGGGTCACGATTTTAGCATTTGCTGCCGTCGAGTATTGGCAACAAGACAGGGCTACGATACCCCCGAGCATGATTAGAAACCGGGACATCTGGGGCTCGTTGCTCTTTACCTTTTGCCTTTCTGGTTCTGTAATCATATTCAACTACTATGTGGGTCACCCTCTCTTTTCCGCTTCCAACCTTCACATCAGGAACCCTCTGCAAATATTTGTACATGTGTTAACTCACTTATTTCCCTAGCTTCCGATCTGGTTTCAAAGCATCAAAAACGCTTCTGCGACAATGTCGGGGGTTATGAATATTCCGCTGATACTAGCTGTGGCCCTCACATCCATCCTATCAGGCTGGGCCGTTACCACATTGGGATACTATATCCCCTTCATGTACGCCACTCCCGTCATAGCGTCCGTTGGGGCTGGCCTGCTATCGACCTTTAAAGTGTCCTCGGCCCATCCCGCCTGGATAGGCTTCCAGATCCTGTACGGGATTGGCGTTGGCCTGGGATTTGGGCTCCCGCTCGTCGTGGTCCAAGCGACGCTTACGGCACACACGATCTCCAGCGGAACCGCGTTAGTTACCTTGACGCAGGGTCTGGCCGGGGCGTTATTTAATTTTGTCGCGCAGAGTGTCTTTCAAACCAAGCTTGTACAAGCTCTATTTGCGGAAGCGCCCTCTCTCGACGCGGGTAAGATTGCAGAAGCCGGAGCAACCGTGGTTCGTGATATTGTTGACCCCGACATGGTGCCTGCTGTCCTGCGAGCGTATAACTATGCGATCACTCGTGTCTATCTTGTTGGAGCCGCACTCGCGGCTGCGGCGTTGCTCGGTGTCGTGCCTATACGGTGGGGGTCTGTTAAGGGGAAGAAGATTGAAGCAGGGGCTGCCTAGGAAAAGCCGCCCAAGGGGCGGATTTGGTATTCAAAATTCGGGGCGAATGTGTTCCGTTCGGCTGCTATTTTCGCGCACCTCGCGAACAGTATCTCCCAACCACCTAACTACCAGCCTTCTTCCTTTAAACCAGCAGAAATCCTTCTTAATTAGTTCAAATTGAAGCTATTCTCATGCTATATCGGTATATTATGTCTCCTAAACGCGTTAATTTGTCTAATTAGAGCCAGTTGCGTGGGATTCTACATACTCTGTTGTATGTTAACATGCCACATAAGGAACTACCCCCCTGCGCCTGGTGAAAAGGCTAAGCAGAGATACATGCCCTGGAAAATGAGCTAGGTGATTATAGAAGTTAGAAATAAAGCTTAAAAAGCGGGCTATATCGGGGGATTGTGACAGAAATGTGGTAGAGAGAGCAAGCTAGGAACTTGATACTACTACTAGCTCTTTAACTTAATTAAAGCAACCCATCTCTACATGTCAATTAGTAATTCCTTCAAACTTACCATAGCGAGCAAGATCTTAATATATAACGTATATAGCGCTCACCTCTACTCCCTCCACTACCATGATACATGTTTTAAGGCACGTATGGGTCGGCGCGGAGCCCCTAATCCAGCAGCGCGATAGAGCCTCATGAATCTAGTAGTAATCACGACGCCAGTGGGAGCGAAGATAATAAGGCAAAGAAAAGGAAGACAAAGCTAGCACTACCTGCCGCGCCTGCTCTTTAGCCATCAACCACTTATCGCCTGCAGCGGAAAATTGAAGATATCAGATCTAGTGATTCCAAAGCTTGATAGAATAACGTTCTGCCTAAGCTAGCCTTCCCAGCGCCAACGGTTATTGTATTCGCCGACAGGCAGTCCTTGATTACATTTAGGTTATGCAAAACGATGGATATGAGCCTCCTCACACACAACAGCCATGAATAATGAAATGTTGTGAGATCCGGAACTAGACCCAAAGCCCGTTTCGAAGATGAATGGAACCAGTACACACTTCCTCTCTTCCGTCTCCAATTCAACAGCATAGTTCTTATCGCAGCAATGCTATCTTCTTCCAGAGTACTGGCCATCCCACGGCTCGCAAACAAGCCCGGGGATCTGTCGCAGCTGCTCAGACCTTTTGCAGTCAAAGATGGAGAAACGCTCGTTTGCAACCCCATTGGTTGTATCAACATGAACCCAAAACTCATCAAACGCATTCAGCTCCAATATAATATGGCCCTGAACATAGCTGAGATGCAGGTTGATTCGAAGCTGTTTATTCGCAATCCCGTGAAAAACGCCAAGGTTCTGGCCCGCAATCTTGACTCCTACCATTGTCTCGGATGTGGACGTGTCGATCCACCCGCTTATCTTATCGAGGACGGTCTTTAGTAGTTTTTCCCGTGCTTACTGAGGCGAGATGGAGTGATACTGGCAAACGAGGCTTCGATTGGGGCTGGATGATTGTGTATACATACATGGAGCACATCATCCAGTGTTACCTGGATACGTTCTCGGGACTTGCTGTGCGAGAAGGAAGCGATGGTTGGGCACTCCTGGGATGGAAGTTGGTGGACCGTGTAAATTCCTTGTTTCTCGCGGGACTTCAGAAGGATGGAAGCTGCGAGATGAGACCTGTTAGTTCTGTAAAACTTAGAGGGGTCGACCGTGTTGTATTATTTAATACAATACTTACCTGTGTGGTACATGACGAAAGAGTAAAAACTTGGTTTGTTCTTTGTGAGCGTACTTCTGGCCTATAAGCGTATAGTCTGTGTCTGGATGCCACTGCTCAAGTGTCGACTGCAAGCAAAATAACAATTAATATACAATTGACAGAGTTGCGAGGACGGGGTCATTGGGAGTACCAGACTCATTTTGTGGCCACCGCAACTTCTGGAATGTTTGACTAATAAAAAAATGCCTTCTCTGAAAGTAGGTCTGTTGTGCAACATGGCTGGCGTTGGAGCACTACGACGTCTGAGTAAAGATTGCAAACAACGGCCCTACCCCTTTGGGTCTTAGTGTCCCCTAAGGGGACGGGCCGGAAGGTTGCAAAAGGCCAGAGCTCGGTTGAAAGCTCCAGCAAATTAACAGCAGTGGCCCACAGGAGAATGGTGGATCCAATTTGGAAGGGATGTTTTTTCCTCCGGATCCCAGATTGAGGAAATGCCGAACTTTTGTTCTGGCTCAACGATGTGCCCTATAGCTGCCCCATAGCTGCCTCCTACTCTACGTACATATTTGAGCGCTTTGGCTCTCAAATGTAGCAAGGACAGAAGATTTTGTGGGATATGCGGTCGCGTAACGATCTTCAACAGGGGAGAGATGGTTACCCTCCGAGTTATTTCTGGTGAATGCGTCCCCTAAAGCTATGCAGACCAACGTGAATTTTGCTTCGACTTCTCAGACAGTCAAGTTTGCCATACTGCACGTAGCCAGGGGTTCAGGGCATCCCACCAGCACATTACACCGCCTATCGGCGAACAGCGAAGTTCTGTTTCCCAGAATGAGATCCTCTAGTGGAGAAGGCGTACAACGAAGAATACATTGAATACGGATTCTCGCAATGAGGCGCGGGGCAGTGCTATCAATGGTTGGAGGGTTTATTACGTCAGAGGGCCATGAAGCATGGTTATTTCCAGTTCAATCCCTTGGACCATACTGATTTGCACCAGATGGGATGTTGGAATGGCATCTACTGTCCCAAACCTACTGCGTATGCCCTACCAAGAATCAGAGACTTAGTCAGCGACATCAAATCTATGGGCTGCGAAAAGGCACTGAGGAGGGACAAGATGTAGGGCACTACGTAGAAGGCGGAGATGATCCAGAGGGAAGAAATAAGATAATTACGCTAGATAAAATCTTGCCCACCAGCACTATCGCAGTAATTCCAATGCCTGACACAGCATCCGGCACAGACATGGTCGCCCATCCGCCTCCTGATCTGCCCTTCCGCCCGCAGTTGCTCTAATTTTTTTCTTTCTCGTCGTTTCTATTCGCGATCCATTCTGCGGCTTCTTTGAATTCTACGACACAGTTAGCAATCGAATAGGGGAAGACAGATGCAAAACGTGGATCTTACGTTGGGAGGGGATATTGGTTGGGACGTATGGCTGGCCT
The DNA here is from genome assembly GCA_000812125.1 of Aspergillus ustus. Classification (NCBI taxonomy): domain Eukaryota; kingdom Fungi; phylum Ascomycota; class Eurotiomycetes; order Eurotiales; family Aspergillaceae; genus Aspergillus; species Aspergillus ustus. The sequence goes on from JOMC01000153.1 coordinate 12,818, forward strand.
GTTGCAATTGAGTCCTGGACCCGATCGAATTCATTAGATGCATACGTCCTGCAGCAATGCTCGGTGATCCAGTCGATGACACCAATGGCAGGCGCAGCTTTTTCACCAATTCGCTCTTCCACGGGGCTCCCGAACCATGCATCGTTGACTCTCCACGCGTTACGCTGGATATAGGTAGCTCGGTGCTTGCTGATGCGAGTTAGGAAACAAAGCACTCCATTAGTGGGTAGGCGACAGAAGATTTATACCTACCGCATCGCCTCCATAGCTTTCAAGCCTAGCCGTATATTATTCTTTCCCGCCAGTGCTAGGGTGATTGCCAAGGTCGCAGCGTCTTCAATGGCTTGCGCAGCGCCCTGCGCAGAGGTAGGGAAGAAGGGATGTGCAGCATCTCCAATAACAGCAATGCGGCCTATGGGCGATACCCAGGAATCCAGCACCCCAGCGCGGAGTAGTGGACACAGAATAAATTGATCTTTGGCCATTTTATCGATAACTGGCCGAATCTGGTTGATGCACTTCCAGTAGCTGATTTTGTCCAGCATCTCATTCTTGTCGATTGGCGTGGTCCAGAAATTCTCAGCGGACTGTGTATGCTGCAGAGCAAACCTCTGTTAGATTGGCTCGCAACGTGATGCCGGTTGTTGACAATCTCTAGAAAACACTCACTTGGGTTATTCCAATACAAAAGGATGCTTGTCCGCCTCCACAGGTAGCGAGTTGCACATACATCTCTGGCCCCGCGAACCCGGTTGCCTGATCAATTGCGCCTTCCTTGCTCAGCAACCAGTGGCATTGAGGATCTTTAATAAGTGCTGCCCCATCTGCCCTTCCGCGGTAGACTGAAAAGCCAGAGTAATAGGGTTTAACGTTGCAGGATGACACAGCCTCGCGACCTCTGCTGTTAGCACCGTCGGCAAAAATTATACAATCACCCTGCACGTGCACGCCATCAATAATAACGCGCGCCTGGTCCACATCCTCGACAAACTCATTAATCTTTACCCCGAGTCGGAGATCTAGACCCAGTCTCTTCGCAGTCTGATATAGAATCTGGACAAGCCCCCCGCGCGGCAGCAGCGAGAGACCCTTATCCGTATCTGGGATCGGGTGCTGGCCCACGTGGACTCCATCTGTATTATAGATCTTGCAATCCCTGCAGTTATATGCCCAGGTATTAATCCATGCTGCAATTGCGCCGGTGTCGTCGAGATCTCTGAGTACTTGGCTGCCGTTGGGAGTCAGGATGAGACCGTCTCCTATATCGTCGGGGTAGGTGATTTAGTCAATCGTTCTCTATCTTTGCGGTCCGGCCGAAGCAAGCATAACTCACCGTATGGTTCGAGGTTCTCAAGCTTGTCAAACCCAATCACATGGTGTCCCTGAAGATGGCATGATATGGCTGCAGTGAGGCCTCCAATGCCGAGGCCGATGATGATTACTGTGATCCCAGTGCGATTAGGACCGATGTATTGGGGGACAGTCATTATTTGGTGAGAATGGGGACAGGCTGGCAGGTGACTAGAAGTGAAAAAGGCCCAGGTTGAAGCTGCTCTGGGGGACATATAGTGATACGGTAACCTCATAAATTAATAGAGGCTACGATGCTATGGCAGCTAATGCGGGACAGGAAGTGGGTATCTCTTCGTGACCGCTTGATTGAAATGGAATGTAATATAATTCACATAACTATGCACTATGTTGTGCTTTGTACTTCATGTAGGGGATAATAAAGAATTAGTGGTTACATGTATAAAGAACCAATAGTAGTTAATGTTCAAGTAACACAAGCAGTCACCGCCACTTTGATGAGTTTTAGGCATCCTAGACAAGTTTCCCCGTACGAATTAAAGATCAATAGCCAATAACTGTTAGATTGAATCTTCCGTGCAAAAATAACGCCTCAAGACAGATAGTGACACATTGGCAACAAGTGGAAAAAGAATCGGTCAAGGCCTGGCCAATTAGAGTGAACATCCTTGGTATTTCACTCATGTTTCTCACCGAACACTTGGATGCGCCTCCAGCCATGGACCAGAGATTGTGCGAAACCCTCAGTCTCGAATGGCAATGGCTCATATGCCATCACTCCCGCTATTCTAAGGTGTCGCCTGCTGAAATGAAGCGAGGAGGCAGCTTCAGCTTCAACATGTAGGAGGTTCCGCGCAGTTATGGAATCTCCAAGGGGTGAAGGGTACCTTACAAATGTGGGGGTTCCATTTTGACGGACCACGAGGTTTGGGTTGGTTCATGCAAGGAGGAGCCGCAGTTCATTCTTTGTCAGGAGATGTTTACCGGAGCCCCTTGTGTGATGCCGGCAAATGGCTGCGCAGACAAGACAAAATCAGGGACAGAAAATGAATGCTTATCATCTCTCTTTCCATTTTGCTTTTTGCTTTTCTTCTTTTTCTTTTCCACCTATTTACTGTAGTAATTACTCAACCACCACACCAGGAACCTTGCGCTGTTGATTGTAATAGATTGATCCTTGATATCTCTTTCGATTTTTCCTTGAAGACTCTTCTATAAGGACTCCCTGTGGATATGTAGGTATCCCGAATATTTTTGGCATCGACATAGGCTGGTACAACGAAATGGCCAAGCCAAGTATCAGCCTAACACGACCAAAATGCGTTAGGCTTCTATGTCTGCCTGCGGAGCTGAGTGGTTCGAGCCAAGGCGCTATTGACCACAGTGCATCGTGCCTTAACCCCCATCCCCCTTGAGTGATTCCAGATGATTTTGCGCATTAGGCGTCTGGCTCGTATTTTAATGTCAAGTTTTACCAGAGCCACATTCCTATTGCTGCCATTTATGTACGGGGGTTATTTCCTCTTGTGCGGGCGCGAGAAATGGGTCGGATAGATACCTACTACTGCAGAGTAGATGTCACAGCATAATATGTGGCGCGGCAATGCACAATAAGCCCAGGACATACCTAACTTCACTTGGCGGCCGGCAAAAGCGGTACTGGGGGTTAGGGATGGGGGAAGGATGTGGTCTCTTTCGTGCCAACTCGTCGGGTTCCAGCGGAGGGGGTGGGCAATTTTAGATCAAGACATCCGTACTATTCGTTCCCCAGCACTAGACCACACGAGGCTATACCGGATCACTCCAGGGTGGACGCGTCATTGTATGTGGTTGAAAGCGTAAGGACACTTGCGATATGGCGATGAATTCTTGTACAAAGCGGAAGCCGGTTCTGGATAAACGTGAAGGCAACCTTGGTATATTAGATTTTCATGCTCTTCATGAGAGAAGAGTATTAGATGTCACTAGTCCACGTCTGAACTGCGGCCTATCCTAGGCTTCTTATTCTTTCGATCTTTTAGACATACCACCGTTTTCCAGCAGCCACCGTTTCTCCAACCGCGTTTTCGGTCTTGGTTCAATACAACCTCCCACAAGCACTCGAGAAGTCCTTCGAACAGGAGTACCAGACACTCTAAGCCCATCGATCCTTCATGATCCTGACCTGGACGGGAGCACGTATCCTGGTGAACATGTGCTCTGTCCACTCCAGATTAGTCTCATCCGACTCGTAAAGCTCGAGATCAAATCGCAGAAAAAGGAGCGCCAGAAAAGCGAGGAGTTCATGCCATGCAACTCTGCAAGCAAGGAATCTTTCGTCAGTATGCTGTTCACGTCCACAGATGATGGAGGAAGAAAAAACAAAATAAGCGCAGGACGTACTGGCGTCCGAGACACGAGCGTGGTCCACGACTGAATGGGTTCCACCACTCCACCAGGCGCGCACCGCCTTCTCCCAGCCAACGCTCCGGCTTGAACCTTTCTGGGTCTGGGTAGAGGCTGGGATTGTAATGTAAAGAGAGCAGACTGCTGGAGACAACGGTCTGAATTCGGCATCACCGGGTTGCCTCCCCGGCCCTTTGTTAGCATTCTGGGCTTTCGAGCAGCGCAAGGCAAAGGGGGAAAAAGCATTTGGGCTTGACTGGGCCAGGGATCTGACGACTTACTCCTCCTGGAAGGAAGTACTTTCCAACGCGAATGCCTTCCGGCGGTACTTCGCGGGGCAACGGGCCCGGAGTGGGCGGCAACAGACGCATGGTCTCACGAATAACGGCCGTCTTCACGCGTTAGTGGGCGGGCACTGGGGGCGGGAGGGAGTGCAAGCAACGTGAATTGAGGACATAGACAAAGAGAGAGAGAAGGAGTCATACGAGCCAGGGAAGTTTTGACACCTGATGGATGTCAAAGCTATCTCGGATGAACTCCGAGGCGCTGTCCAACTCTGCACGCAACGCGCACAGAACATCAGGATTTCGCAGCACGAACAGGGTCACGGCTTGAAGAGTAAGCCCAGTTGTATCGCTTCCCCCGACCAGAAATGCGCACGCGTCCTCAACCAACCCATTCAGATCCGGGGCCGGGTATTGTTTCTTCGGGTTGGGTTTCAGAAGAGTCTCGAAAATTGCACCCTTTCCTTCCTGGTATTCCTCATCCAAGCGGCCTTCTATTCTTCGCTGTTCGATCAAGTTCGTGATAAGCCTGGTCCCGACCTGCAATGCATGCGATATGTTAGCCACACTGCATACTGCGCGACAAGGATCGCTTGCCTCCTCTCTCTCCCGAGGCACGATGGATTAATTACCTCTTTAATATAGTGCACACCGGGCATGATTCGCTTCACAGCACTTGTGGGCATGAATGGCAGGATAAGTTGCCAGTAGGGAAAATGCTTCGCTGTGGCATCAACATCAGTAAAGAATATAGGCTAGGGAAGGGTGCATGAAGGCGCATCTTACTAAAATTGAAATGATTGGAGAAGCAATCCATTGCCTGGACTGTTGGTGGGTGATCGCCCACTTCATGCATCGCACCTACAGGCTGGCCAAAAGAAATTTTCGCCACAACGTCGATCTAGAAAACTGGCGTTAGCATCTAACTACACCACCCATGGAGCGTTGACCCGGGAAAACGGACCGTGTACGCTTGTGTGTGGTGTGACAGCACCACAGGCGTTCCTTTTAGGCCACGGGAGGCGATGATATCCATGATCTCGCGGGCGTAATTGACAATAATCGGATCAAAGGCTTGCAACGACTTGGTCGAAAAGCCAACAGCCATCGTCGATCGATGCCGGTGATGCGCCTCCACATCGTAATGACTACCTATAGCCGTCGACATGCCAATCGAGTTATAATAATACCTTGCCTTGCGGAAGCGTGATCCTGCGGGACCAATTGCAAACAACCTGATGATGATGGTCAGTTGGTGGCCACTATATCAGGGGCTGTTCGAGAGAAGAATTGGGAAGGCTTGCGTGCGAAAGAACTCTGGATCAGCAATATGGACATGGTTCGGCGAGATGCGAATTATGGTAGAGTCTGTGGGATTATTAGATCGCATATTACCACCGAGGAAAATCGGGAATGCGGAATCGTACCATATTGTTGATGCATCTTCGGGTGCTGATGGGCATAGGTGCCGTTTTTGATGACATCGTAGTAGAACTCGTACAAAGAGGTCAGGCCCGCTAGCCGCGGCCCAGGGATTCCCCGGAGGGGGCTCAGCATACTGTTCCTAATGATGAGCAGAATGATGGAGGCTAGTATGGCCGCCAGGATGAAGTCTTGAAGTTGATGGTGTTGAAGAGTGTGCTCCAACGCCGCGCGCGCCATTTGCGATGCTTTGACGACGCCGCTCTGGAGATCAGAGACATTGGGGGCAACCGCCATGGTAATAAGATGGAATAGGAATAATATTCACGGGTCAAGGTTGTTCAATTGATTGTACGATCTGAGGTTCAGTCATATAATGCGTTTGTCTTCAAACCAGAAAATAAGGAGAGAACAATGGCGGGGCTCACATACTCTCGCTATTCACATTCCTTCATCAGACACACCGGCCGCTCCGCTACCCCTTGCGTGCTAAATTTTTAAGAAGTCAAAGGAGCTTCGCTGATATTTACACAGTGGGATGCTAAATGCTGGCCCGTTTCTCGTTACACGGTAGCAGCGCAAGGAGGCGAGAACTGTCGGAATGGACTCGCAATGCTAGGGGCACTATTATTGTCTGAGGGTATCAAGAATTTTCAGAGATGGAAGAAGCCACCAAGGGGTTGGGCCAGATTGTGTTGGCACCAGAAATGTCGGTGGAGAGCCGAATCAGCTGGCTATGCATGATCCATGATCGAGGCTAGGAGAAGAAATCAATACTATGCATGCGCTATAAGTAGGAGCTGAACCCGTTAACCTAGTGACCGTTTTACCACCGAATATACCAGCCACAATTAGACAACTCCCGCTACAAAGACGCCATGGCTATCGGAAACGATGAACTGCTTGCATCCCACGAGGAGCATTCTCGGTGCCAGTTCCCACGCCTGGTAGCAAACCCCTCGGAAGAAAAATGTCTTCGTTGCAACCTGGATGTCCCAATACGCAATTTGCTCAAGGAGGCGTGCGCGCAATATGAGACCTCCCTCGATTACGTGCTGGGAGCTATCTGGGCAATTATCCTTCATCAATACATCCAGGATGATTACGTAGGTTTCGCAGTTGTTCGTCGTACGAGAACGGGGGAAGCAGAGGCGGAGTTCACGGATTCTGCTGAGCGTTCGTACAGCTGGAGAACGCCCATACATGGGGAAATGGCTATTGGAGAGTTGATAAAACCCTCGACGTGGAAACGGTCGCCGTACGCTCCTGGAGTCGACTTGTTCAACACCTCGTTGGTCATCGAAGAGGAGCAGCAGCAGGAGCAGACTAATACGGGTCACCACGTCCTCAAAGAGGTATGATGACTGAGCCACGACTGGATAGAAGACTTGCTGATTACAAGAATGGTTGCAGCCATTTCAGATCAGTCTCTTAGTGAAATGCTGGCCCGATTCCCCAGTGATATCCTTGGTCTTCTCCTCCAGCTACCTTCATCCCACCTTCGGCAAGGCTTTGGCCAGTTCCATTGAGCAGTGTGCCCGTGGAATATTAAGTTGTCATGACTCCCTTGTCAATCAAATGAATCTTTTCTCTCCGATACAACGGGAGATCATGACTAGATGGCAAGGTGTCCCCTCCTTGACGAGTCACTTCAATTTTCTATATGAAATCGTGTGCCACAACGCACAGCATCACCCCTCAGTCGTTGCATTGGACGCATGGGATGGCCGGTGGTCATACCAGGAGTTGGATGAAGCGACCTCTCGCCTGGCGGCTCGATTGGTAACGCATGGGGTTGGCCCAGGGGTGTTCGTTCCCGTCTGCTTTGACAAGTCATGCTGGGCGGTCGTGGCCATGCTTGCCATTAATAAAGCGGGGGCAGCTTTCGTTCCCATCGATCCTTCTTACCCAGCTGAGCGGCGACAAATGATCATACTCACAGTCGCTGCCTCTGTGATTCTGACATCACAACAGCATCTTAACCTTTTCCCTCCTTCACCCGAAGTTATGACTATCTGTCTGTCTCCTTCCATACTATCAGACTCGCCTGCCTCGGGCTATCCACGCCGAATGCGATTTGAAGGACCGGCGTACGTACTTTTCACATCCGGGAGCACCGGTGAGCCCAAGGGATGCGAGATATCCCATCAGGCATTTGCAAGCTTGGTGAATCACACAGAGGATTTGCACCTCACCCCTGAGTCACGCACACTGCAGTTCGCGTCCTATTCATTCGGGATGTCTGTGATTGAAATTTTCTGCACGCTGGTCGCTGGCGGGACGGTTTGTATCCCTTCAGCCGAGCAACGATTAAACGACCTGGCAACAGCAATAAAAACCATGGAAATCAACTGGGCCATTCTGACACCCACAGTAATTGCTTCGCTTTATCCCGAAGATCTACCGCATCTCCGCTTCGTGCTCGTGGCTGGGGAGATTTCGGACCAGTCTGCAGTAGATCAATGGGCCGCGGCGGGCGTAGACATCCGCCATGCATACGGCCTGACAGAATGGACAGGGATATTTGCTGTGTCCCACAAGATTAGCGGTCAAGGGACAGGGCAGACGACAATTGGGAAGCCGGTCGATGCGCATGCGTGGCTCGTAAACACACAAAATCCTGCGCAGTTGGTTCCCCTGGGCGCGCCTGGAGAACTGGTAATCAAGGGCCCCGGCCTAGCTCGAGGATATTTGCATGACCCCCTCAGAACCAAAGCGTCGTTTCTGTCAGACCTCCCGTGGCTGGCCGAGTGGAAGCTGGCCCATGGCCAGGTATACCGGACTGGTGATATTATGCGGTATCACGTAGATGGTTCCCTGGTGTACCTGCACCGTAAGGACAATCAGATCAAGATTCGAGGCTTGCGGGTTGAGCTTGGTGAGATTGAGTCTCATCTCACGCGAATCCTAAAGGGAGCGAAACGAGTTGCAGTGATTGCGTGCAAGCCGAAGGGTAGTCATGACCTTCACGTCCTCATTGCACTAATTCTTCTCCCACATGTTGCGGATGGTCAGTTGCTGGCTATAGGACGACGCTCAAAGGGACTGCCGTTTGTCCAGCTACCGGGGAAAACACGAGAGGAGTTACGCGATGCCCGCGAGAGCCTGCGAAGATGGCTACCAGACTATATGATTCCTCAGTTTCTGCTACCACTGGTAGACATGCCCACCACAGTCTCCGGGAAGATCGATCGCCGCCGAATTCGCACTCTTCTCAACGAGCTGTCTGTGAAGGAACTGATGAATCATGCGGGTGTACAAGTTGAACACCGCCTTCCTGTTACCGCGAACGAGATTGTGGTCCACGAGGTGACGTGTAAATCCCTGGGTCTGGACTTGGTGAGCATGCAGGACAGCTTCTTTGACCTCGCAGGCGATTCGGTGGCCGCCATGAAGATGTCTGGGCTGGCTCGCCAACACGGCTTGCAACTCACTGTGAAAGACATATTTGAGGCCCCAATTCTGCAAGACATGGCGACTCGCCTCACCCGCATAAAGGAGCTCACAGTCACCGCTATACCCTTTGCTCTCCTGCCCAACGTCGTGCCATCGCAGATCGTCGCCGAAATTGCCGAGCAAGCCAAAGTCGACCCACTCGAAATTACGGATGCCTATCCGTGCTCTGCGCTTCAGGAAGGGCTCTGTGCGCTCTCTATGAGGGACGCTCAGTCCTATAAAGTTCGCTTGATCTGCCATATACGGCCGGGTACTGACTTGCAAGTGTTCCGAGCGGCATGGGAACGTACATATCTCATTAATGACGTCCTCCGCACTCGGTTCGTGACGTCTTCTACCCACGGCGCCATTCAAGCCGTCATCCAGAGGCCATTCAGATGGGATGAGGCTGAGAGTTTCGAGCAGTACGTTACACTCATTGAGCAGGAACCTATGGGCCTGGGAAAGCAGCTTGTCCGTGCGTGTCTTTTAAGAGACCCACGCTCGCAACATCAGCAGACGGCGTTTGTCCTAACGCTACACCACGGCATATGTGACAGATGGTCTATTCGGCAGCTATTGGAGCAAATAGACCGCCAGGTCCATGCTTTCCCGAAGCAGCTTGAGTTGGATCCCATCGAGTTCCGACCCTTCATTTCGTATATCACGGAAACTGCATCAAAGTCGGCTGAGTACTGGGAAAATCAATTCCAGGACATTAAAGCAGTAATCTTTCCGGAGCTACCCGCCCCAGATTATACACCTGTGGCTGACCAGCTCACACAATATGATATTAAACTACCCACTCGTCTTGTTCGGGAGATAAGCATCGCCAACTACATTCGACTTGCCTGGGCACTTGTACTTGCCCATAATACAAGTTCGGATGATGTGGTCTTTGGGGCTATTGTGAGCGGCCGTGCATCTCCAGTCAAGGGCATTGTGACACTGACTGGGCCAACTATTGCCACTGTTCCCATTCGCATCAATCTCAGCCGCGAAATGACCGTTCTCCAGGCTCTCACCAGTGTTGAGAGGCAATTCATCGAGATGCTGCCTTGGGAGCAGGCCGGTTTGCAGAACATTCGAAGGTTGAGCCCAGAAGCAGACCGGGCCTGCTCATTCCAGAGTCTGTTCACCGTTCAACCGTTTTTGGGGAATCCTCCCCCTCTCTTTAGTGCCTGTGAAGAAGGTGCCGCCATCGCGGGCGGTTTCGCTTCGTACGCGCTCAACATCGAGTGCTATATCAGCGAAGATGAGCGGCGAATGCAAGCCAAGGTTGCTTTTGATCCACGGGTGATCGCCCTGGGTCGAGTGCGGCGATTGCTAGAGCATCTTCAGGTCGTCCTCAATGAGGTCGCAGCCCAGACGGAGAGAAGACTATCATCGATCAGCCCACTCTCCCCTTCGGATATGTCCCTACTGTGGGAGTGGAACAAAAGCGTTCCTCCAAAACCCAAGGAGCTGCTGCATGAGATTATCCAGAGCCACGCCCAGAAAACGCCGAAAAGCCCCGCCGTATCCGCATTCGATGGAGAACTAACATTCGAGGAGCTCGAATGGCATGCGACCCAGCTAGCGGGCGAGCTGCTACAACAGGTGCCGCACCCCGGTATGTTACTGCCCATGCTATTTGAGAAAAGCGTCTGGGTTACAGTTGCGATGTTGGCCGTATTGAAAATAGGGTCTGCTATTGTGCTTTTGGACGGGTCATATTCGATCGAGCGGATGCGCACGATCTGCGCAGATGTGGAGGCCCCGCTAGTCGTTTGCTCTAGCCAGATGACGAGCACTGTCGAACAGATTGGACTTCGCCCTGTTATTGTTGCTCATACCCGGGCATTCTTTTCCAAATCAGCCAGTCCGGTTTCTCTTCCGCCTGTGCGCGTGCACAGCGACAGCCCGTGTTATATGATATTTACGTCAGGATCCACGGGGATGCCAAAGGGGCTGTTGGTTAACCACGGCGCATTTGCCGCCTCTATGCTTGGGTGGATGCCAAAGCTCCAGGTGGACAAATCCTCAAGGGTCCTTCAATTCTCCTCGTTTGCTTTTGATGCTTGCTTTGCTGAGACGTTTACTGCGCTCTTTGCTGGAGCTTGTATATGTGTGCCATCTGATGATCAAAGAATGAATGATCTGCATGCTGCGATGAGGCAACACCGCATTTCTCATGCAATACTCACCCCGTCCTCTGCTCGAGTTGTTCGTGCGGAACAGGTTCCGTCGCTGCGGGTGCTTGCCCTGGTGGGTGAACCGATTCTTCCTTCGGACATGGCATACTGGGCACCCCGTGTGCGGCTGCTCAATGGGTACGGCCCTGCTGAATGTGCGCCGGCTTCCGTAGTACAATATATTGACGGAAGCCCAGCACTTGACGTGCGGGATATCGGACATCCAGTTGGCTGTGTTGCTTGGGTTTGCGACCCGCGGGACTCCGAAATTCTAAAGCCTGTCGGGGTGGCCGGGGAACTCTTAATTGAGGGCCCAAACGTGGGTCTGGGTTATTTCAAGGACGCTGCAAAAACGGATAGCGCGTTTGTTCAGCCTCGGTGGCTGCAGAGTCTGCGTGGAATGACCGGCGTGCGAGCCTACCGATCCAGCGACTTAGTCTGCTACACTGAAGACGGCCGTCTGCGTTATCTCGGGAGAATCGGCAACCAGGTGAAGCTTCGCGGTCAGCGGCTTGACCCCACCCACATTGAGCACCAGCTCGCCCGGTGCTTCCCTGGAGCCACGGAAGTTGCGGTGGTAGTTGGCTGCCCTCGAAATGCAAGTGACCGCCCCACACTAGCAGCGTTTGTTGTAGTTGACAAGAAGGCCAATGGTAATGGAAGCACTGATTTTCATGACGTACCCACAAAGGACGTTGCCAATCGTGCGGCGACTGCTCGTGCCCGAATGCAACAGGTTCTGCCGGGGTACATGGTGCCGACACTCATGATTCCCGTATCGTCGTTGCCCTGCTCCGCTGCTGGGAAGCTGGACCGACGCGCCTTGGAAAATGAGATTGCAAGCAGAACCTGGAAGGAGCTGAGCCAGTATGAGAGCGCCAATGAGAGTTCCACGAACCGCACTCCTCTGGATACAGAGCGGGATCTCCAAGGTATATGGGCCAAAGTCCTTGACCTTCCCATGGAAGCCGTGGGTCTCCGCCAGAGCTTTTTTGCACTTGGGGGCGACTCAATCACAGCAATGCTTGTCGTGGCAGAAGCACGAGGGCGACGAGTTGGCCTCAACATAACTGTCGATGACATTTTCCGCTTCCGCACGATCGAGCAGATCGCGGCCCAGGCTGCAACAAGAGCGGCGACTATACAGCAGCTGTGCTCACATGATGTGTTGGATGTGCCATTTAAACTAACTCCGATTCAACAGCTGTTTTTCCGCACCCAGGGCCAGAAAGTACGGCACCGTTTCAACCACAATGTTCTGCTGCACCTCACACAGCGGATTCCGTACCACCGGCTAGAGTCTGCCATGAAAACAATCGTCACCGCACATCCTATGCTCCGGGCACGATTCGTTCCTGGAACGGCCGGCCTGGACTGGAAGCAAAACATTCCGAGCAATATCGAGGGTACTTTTCGATGCAAACACCAGACCAATGGTACCATGGCTCGCATACTTGCCGACGGTCAACGCAGCCTTAACATTACCGCGGGTCCAGTCTTTTCAGCAGATCTGATTGATACAGAGGAGAGACAGACCATTCTTCTAGTCGCGCATCATCTGGTTGTAGACCTGGTGTCCTGGACGGTAATCCTGAACGACCTGGACGAACTGCTGTGCGGAGATCCCATTTCTGGCCACACGTCGACGTCGTTTCAGACCTGGTCCCGTTTACTGGATGAGTATGTTCGTGGTCAAGCCCGTGCGGCCAGGCTCCCCGATGCCCAGCCCTGGGACGGAATAGAGGGCTTCTGGGGTATTTCCCAGGAGCAAATGACATTTGGCAGCTGCGAGGACACAACGGTACAGATTGAGCGCGAGACAACCGATCTACTGTTAGGGGATGTCAACAAGACATTTGGAACGCAGCCTGTAGAAGTGCTCCATGCGGCTCTATTGTTCGCCTTCATTCAAGCCTTTCCGAAACGTCCTCCTCCGGCAACCTACTCCGAAGCCCATGGTCGGGAGCCATGGGATGCCACTACTGACCTGACACGCACAGTAGGCTGGTTCACAACACTGGCCCCAGTTCTGTTGCAACTTGATAGCGCGTCCGAACTCTCAGAAGCCGTTGGGCAGGTCAAGGACGCTCGCCGCCGTCTGACTCGGAACGGACTGGACGCCTTCACCAATCGGCAGCAGGCAGGTGTCATGGAGATCGTCTTCAACTATGGAGGGCGTTATTCTCAGCAGCTTCAGAAGGCGGGAGCCTTGTTCGAAGTCCAGTCCTTTCAGACTCTGAATATTTTCGACACGGGGCTTGATGTGCGACGCTGGTCGGTGGTGGATATCAATAGCTTCGTTCAGGACGGCAAACTTACGTTTGTGTTTACTCATCCTTGTGGGCCTAGTCAGACTCGCATCATCTCCGAGTGGACTTTGCACTTGATGAAAACGCTGAAAACCCTAGCTACAGACTTTTCCTCCGCATCCCGGATTTACACCCCTATGGATTTTCCCTTGTTGAAGACGGACAAAGCCCAGCTGGAGCGCCTCCTATCCTCATTGTCGTGGATTTCCCCGGCCTCGGATATTGAAAACTTGTACCCCTGTGCCCCTATTCAGCGTGGAATTCTGCTTAGCCAGGAGAAGGAGCGGTCTCACTACCATGTCACTATGTTGTGGGAAATCCAAATTGCAGGGGGGGTGTCGGCATCTGTACCGAAAGCGAAAGATGCTATACATCAGGTAATTACTTGCCACCCATGTCTACGAACCTCTTTTGTTAGGTCCTTCTCAGAGCGCGCGCTTTACGACCAAGTGGTTACGCACAATGCGAGCCCGCAGATTGAGGTCGTGCACAATCCCAGCAAGGGGTGGCAAGGTCGCCCCTCGGCGAAGGGTTCTCCTTTGACGCCGGAATTTCCAAATCGGTTTACAATTCACGTGGACCAGGAGCAGAGGGTTTACATTCGCCTGGATGTGACCCATGCACTAGTCGATGCCATGTCATTCAGCCTGATCCAGCGCGACCTCTGCCTTGCCTACGAAGGGCGGCTCAATATTTCCTCAGGCCCGCCATACGCCAACTTCATAGCCTACTTGCAGTCTCGGAACGAAGAGGAAGACCGCGTTTTCTGGGAGGAAGAATTGGAAGGCATCCAACCGTGTCTCTTCCCATCCCTCACAGATTACCAGGTAGGAGAGGTGGACGATGCTCTGTCCTGGTCCGTTGAGTTACAACATAGTGAAGAGATCTACGCCTATTGCCGTGCACACAGTGTGACCCCCGCGAACATATTCTGTCTAGCATGGTCACTTGTACTTCGATCCTACGTGGGATCCGACGATGTCTGTTTTGGCGTTCTTGCGTCTGGTCGTGAGCTACCGTTTGAAGGAGCGCAAGACGTTGTTGGTCCTCTTATTAACGTCCTAACCTTTCGCAACCGTTTGAAAGAGAACTTGTCGGTTGGCGAATGTCTGCAGCAGGTGCATACCAAGTACCTTCGGTATCTGCAGCATCAGACCTATCCTCTTGCAGACATTTCTCACCAAAAGGGCGATGCCGTCCTCTTTAATACAGCGTTGTCGATACAGCGGGTTATGGTCTCAGCTGATACGCCGACGTCGACCTCTCTGAATCTTGTTCACCGCCGCGACCCGGTCGAGTATGCAATTGCAATTAATGTTGACATGGAGCCAAGCCGTATCGCCGTGCATTTGCGCTACTGGCTGTCATCACTTTCTAGTGAAATGGCCATGCTTATAGCGTCCTCGTTTGAGCAAGCAGTGCATCAAATAATCACAAACGATCAACTCCATCCGGCTCAGCTTGATCTGGTTTCCACGGACCACAAACGCCTCCTGCATCGCTGGAACTCGACATTACCTGCCTTTGATGAGGCACCTATCCACGAAACTATCCAGCAACATGTGCGAGAAACTCCTGATGCCCTCGCTGTGCGCTGGTCCAAGGGTTCATTTACATACCGCGAGTTGGGATTATTATCAGACCGGCTAGGTGGCCATTTAAGACGACAGGGAGTTGCACCGGGAGCTTTCGTTCCGCTCTGCTTCGACAAGAGTCCCTGGACCGTCGTTGCTCTCCTGGCGGTTATAAAAAGCGGTGCAGCTTTTGCCCTTTGTGATGTAACTCATCCCGACTCGCGGCTGCGTTCGATCTGTCAAGATCTTCAAAGCACAGTCATTCTCTGCTCGCCGGATCAGGAAACCAGATGCAAGAAAATTGCAGAGAAAGCTATCGTTGTGGGTGAGCATAACAACAGTTGGAAGGGGGATACTGTCGGTCCCCCAACGCCGGAGCTGTCAGTGAGGGCTCCGCTTTTTGTCGTGTATACATCTGGATCAACTGGAAAGCCAAAAGGAGTTCTGATTGAGCATCGCTCCTTTTGCGCCCTCGTGCATTACCAGATCTCGGTCTGGGGCATGAGTCCGGCCGCACGAGTAATGCAATTTGCATCTTATGCCTTTGACGCAAGTGTGTTCGAGATCCTGTTCCCGTTGATGCGTGGCACTTGCACATGCATTCTGACCGAGGTGGAGAGACGTGATTATCTCGACGCTACTATGAAGCGTTTGCGGGTAACACATGCCTTTCTGACCCCATCTGTAGCCCGCCAGCTCTCGCCAGCAGCAGTTCCAGATCTTCAAGTTCTCGTCTGCGGCGGTGAGCCTCTAAGCCACCAGGACATCAACCAATGGACCGTCAACGTTCGCTTGGTGGAGGCCTATGGCCCGGCAGAGTGTACTGTCTTCAGCGCTTGCCAGCCCTCTCTAACGCCTGCCTCATGTCCGAGCGATATCGGTCGTCCTGTTGGCTGTGTCGTCTGGTTAGTGGATCCTGATGATACTGAGCGTCTTATGCCCGTCGGTAGTCTAGGAGAGATATTAATCGAAGGACCTATCGTCGGCAGAGGGTATATTAATAATTCACAGGCCACCGAGTCATCCTTCATAAAGCCTCCAGCTTGGCTTCGTGCCATTCGCCCAGATCTCGACCCGACGACCAGGCTCTATAAGACCGGGGATCTTGCGCGCTACTTCCCGGATGGACGGCTAGACATCCATGGGAGGAAGGACTCGCAGATCAAAATCCGCGGCCAAAGGATTGAGCTGGGCGAAGTAGAATTTCAGGTCCAGTCTCGTTTCAAGTTGGCAGTGGGCGTTGTCGTGGACGTGGCACCTACCGGCCCGAATGGAAGTACTGCCCTTTGTGCCTTCATCTGCTTTGGGGGCCGCGTATCGCCATCAGAGGTGGATAGCCAAGTACTTCGAGCTGCAGACGAGGACTTTGCGGCCGAGGCAGCTTCAGCTTCCGCGGCACTGTTTGAATGTCTGCCTGCTTACATGGTGCCCTCATATTTCTTTCCACTCGCCAATCTACCGGTTAATGCATCCGGAAAAGCCGACCGCAGGTATCTGAAATCCCTGGTCGACATACCTGCCGAGCAATTGAACCAATACCGACCCTTGAGTAACCGACAGCAGCGCTTGCCCTCGACGGCAGGAGAACAACTGCTGCACAATATTTGGTCTACTGCTCTGGGGTTGGACGGAAAGCTCATCGGAGCGGACGATAGTTTCTTCCAGGTTGGTGGAGACTCGGTGAGTGCCATGAAGGTTGCTGCGGCGGCTCGACAACAGGGGCTCGAAATATCCGTTGCGGATATCTTTGCTCATCCGAGGCTGTCTGCTCTGGCTGCCAGGTCGAGGAGCAAGGATGCTTCTGATTCAGGCTTCGATCCTACGCCATTTTCCCTCTGCCCGCCAGGCGCCAAGGTGCTTCTACCTATGTTGTTGAGGGCTCGAAACATGCTTCCTCCGAAGTCTACAATAATTGATATTCTGCCCGTCTCGGAGGGCCAGGGCTTCTTCCTCACGCGAGTGGCCCTACACCATTTCTCCTTTGCTGTTGAAGGGAAACTAGACATTGAACGTATTCGCCACGCTTGTGAGACAGTGTATCTGTTCTTTGCAATTCTGCGGACGATTTTCATTCATTGGCACGGTCAGATTCTGCAGCTTGTTCTTGATAATATTGAAGTTCCTTTCCATCACATCTTGACAGATTCGGATCCGGCGGAAGTCCATCGCGAGTTACGAGATCTAGATCGCAAAGTTGCTTCTGTGCTGGATGAACAGCCACCTTGCGCGTTCATACTGATATCTGACCGTAGTGGCACCCGTCACGAGCTCATATTCCGCTTGTCCCACACCCAGTGGGATGGACTGTCCCTAGCGGAACTGTTCAGTGCCTTTGGGAGCGCCTATCACAATCGACCAATCCCACCGACGACACCTCTTACCACAGTTGTCTACCATCGCCTGATGCGCAACAAAACCAAATCCCTGTCCTTCTGGAGGGACTATCTCCGGGGCTCCACAATCAGTTCACTTATTCCCTCTGCACCGGAAACAACAGACCTCAGCCCTGGCACAACAATCTGGGAGAACACAAATCTCCAACCCGCCCCCGAGCCGCCCTCGGGGATTACAATGGCAAGCGTGGTCAAGGCCGCATGGGCGCTAGTGATTGCCCAAGAAAAGGGCCGTGGCTGCCGAGATATTGTTTTCGGCCAGACAGTCAACGGGCGAAGTTCCGCGCTGCCCAACATCGAGCGGATCTTCGGCTGCTGCCTGAACTTCATCCCTGTTCGTATCCGGGTCCGAGAGGAAATGAGTATATACGATCTCTTGCGCCACACGCAAGCCCAGTACCAGGAGACTGTCGCCCACGACGATGTCGGCTTCCAGAGCATCGTCGACGAATCGACCGATTGGCCTCGTGGCACGTATTTCAATTCCATTGTGCAGCACCAGAATATCCCGTTGCATCATGTAATGCCTCTCGAGGACCTAAAAACTCACTTCACCCTCAACGGGTATTTCAGGCCGGGGAGGGAAGTCATCATTTTCACCGAACCCGATGGAGATGTCCTCAGCGTCCAGTTCTGTGCAAACCCGAATGTTATTGAGTTTTCTTACGCTCAGAAGCTGCACCGGACCCTTGTGGATCTGATTGTGCACCTGTGTCGCTGCCCAGATGACCTGGTGTCTACTTTGCTTGTGGAATAGTTGGTTACAGTAAGATAAAAAAAAAAAGGAAATGCATTTTTTAGTTAGTTAGCTCCCACAAGGATGACTGTAATATCGTGCGTGCCCTGGCGTCGGCCAATAGAATATCATCGCCAGCCGAGCGTAGTACAATTACAAATCAGTATATATAAACATAAGTACTCTTGAAGACCACCAGTCAACTCCCTACTTGACAGTATCATTGATAGGTTGGCTAGGAAGAGAATGTTGGGATACCTTGTTACTGCAGTTGCTGGCCATTCTAATATTGGTAAGGGATATTTGCGAATGTATGTCCCAGAAGATGGCTCCATGACATACCAAGACTGATATCTTCATGTCCTGCGGATCGCCCTTTGATGGCGTCTCCGCCTAGCAAATTGGTACACTCAGCTAAGCCGCGCAAGGTTTCCTCCTCTCCGGTCCCCCAGCGCCCGAACCTGTTATGTCGCCAACGAGGGAGCGGCCTCAGGGTGAATTGGTTGCTGCATTAGTTCTCAACGCCAATAACTGGTGCGGCTTTATTTACCGAAACTAGACAGAGTGTCGTGTACCACATAAGGCGGTCTCCAAGAGTCCCTGTTCAATCCTTACAAGTTACGCGGCAAGAACAGTAATATCCCGTACTCGTGGGCTGGAAATTCGTATTAAAGTGAGGCCCCGGCCCTGGTTAGCTCTAAAAATAAGAAATAATGCCCCATTCTCCTCACTGAATTGGGGTTCTGTGGGTCACGCCAGAGACAATGCCAGATATGCTAGTCGCAGAACTGTCCAGGAGCTCCGAGAAAACCATAAATGCAGGCACAGTATATGGAAATACGTATGGTACCACCAGGTGCCTGTAGATATAATAATGTCTAGATTAACCTAAGCAAGCTATTATTGTCCTAGAATAGCCTAATAATTACTATTATAAAGGTTAATAACATAATATTTAGTTTTAAAAGTGTGAGCGGTGGCGTTGTGTCGGGGCTACGTCGGCGCTGCTTCGGAGGGTCTAGCGATGGACAGGATGAAAGCACCATGTTTAGTACAGAATAGGAAGGAGATGCTAGTAGTTTAATTAGATCAGAATGAATCACTTGAGTTCTTCTAGTCAAGCGATTCTGGTCGCCCTAATATATAGTAGTCTGGTTACCGAATACAGGGTTGGGTATCAAGCTATTGATTACTGAAGTTATCCATTGATGTTGGCAACCTTTTAGGGCGCTGTTGCGGCCTTATTAGTACTCTCTTCGTCTGTGGATGAGTATCTACAGCGTTGTAGATGTACATAAGGAAATGGCCAATAATAGGAGAAGCTTTAAATTACTTACTGGAAAGCTTATCACGTGAAAAATTCTTCTTTCAGACCGAAACGTGGACACTGACTGACTCACTATCACACGCTTATTGCGCGGAGCGCCTCAACAAGAAGCGTTCTCAACAACATAGGCTATCTATACCACCCGGATACCGTATGTACGCTAGGAGATGTACTTCATTGATTAGGGGAGCTTAAATCCAGCTCAAAGTCATAAAGATATAGGTGACTGAGTCCTAATCGGAACTCAAAAGGGCATGATTTGGGTCCATGCACCGCTGGACTTGGTATTCAATATATACATACCCCGGGCGACTGCCAACATCCATGGCTCAACTTAGAGAGAGAGAGAGAGAGCAATGTTGAAGTAGCAGTACCGCGAACTGTCTGTGCGGTCAAATCCCAGTGCGTGCATGATGTTGCGTTTTGTGGCCCGCTCGTGGTGTGCGTGTACTACGACACCCCCCCACCCCCGGCACTTCGGAAATATGAGACGGACATACCACAGTACCATCTAACGTAGTATCTGAATGCAACGTCCGGTCCCACTACTTGGACTAGGGCGACGTGTGAAAAGAGACTTTCTTGCCGATTCAGCTTCCAGGGGCCCCTACATCCCACAAAGTCAGTAGTCATCTGGATGGTTGAAGACGAGAATGGAAGGAGCAAGAAGCACGCTGGGTTAATTGCATAATATTTTATTTAGAAGTCAACATGATAGTCAGTCGAGGAGTGCGTCTCAACTTGTTCATCACTGGTCGTGTCTATTTCTAAGACCGCGACTATCAGCAGGTGGCCAGAGCTCATACACGCCACTACATAACAGGGAGCCCCCAGACTACCTACTAACAACGCGCCCAATATCCTAGGAAATCGACGCTCTCGTATCCCCTGCACTGACTGTAGAGTCGTAGGCAAGTTTTGAGGGTGAGCTCTAATCAAGAAGACAAAACACAACATTGACTGCGCTAACGCCTTGAAGAGCCGCATTCCAAATGTTGCCTTGATGCTACTTGGATAGTTATACAGGAAGCCCACACCTGGAGCGCAAGCCGTTGTCCGATAGGCTGGAAGCCAGGAAATTATTTATGCATGCCATGAAGCTGTTGCGCGGGGATAATTAACATAACCAGGACAATTCGCGCAAACCACGTTAATATCAAGATAATAGACGGCACTCCAACTGGTGCCAGCAAACTATAATAACCTGGGCTTGGTCTTAACTTAACTTAGGGCAATGGCCAATAATTGTTGAACATTTTTGACAGTACTAGGTAGCAGCACAGGCATGATAGTTATTAATCACCAGGCTCTCCATCTCTGATCTATTAATATTCACAAACTAGCTATTATATATTTGGACACCACTTAGCTTAGCACTCCTAAGCACCAGCTTACGCAAAACGCTATGTCTAAATCGCCTTTCCACACTCAGTTCCTACAGAAGGCGTGACAAGCCAGAAGAGGAAGACAAAATATACCATCAACTATTGACAGGCTATGGAAGGGCCATAGTTCCAGATAACACCTTGACTCTCAACTTAATACAGTCTCCTATTAGTAAGTATCCAGTGCCAACTCCAACCGAGCCTTCGAATGAACAGAAGGAAGCAAGCCATGGTACGCACACAAGAACAACAAGGTTCCTCTCCTGTCATAGTGTCCTTTTGTTCTGGTGCTATGTTTTACTCCCTGGTAAAAAGGACCTTCCCTCTATTAAGCCGATATTCCGCCGCTTGTGGAACCACCATCCCTTGGATATACAGGGGGCAAATAGTCAGCCTGGGCCAGGGCCATTCTAGAAAACAAGTCTTCTCCAGAATTGATGACACCTTCAAATGCGGGGATGACGAGCTGGCGGATCTTCACCACAGCACTACTAATTTGCTCCTTTAGCCAGTCTCGGCTCATCCTAATTGCCAGAGAGGATACATTGACCCAATTCTTGCATTTATATCCGACTCTACTATCCACCCAATGTTCCCCTTACCCAAGTATATATGGCAAAATGATACCATGCAGGATTTAGCTGACTCTAGCAAAGAATATGCCGCAGCGAAATGGGGAGATATGCCTGGTGGTACAATCCCCACTGCAGCTGACAGGCCGGCTTGAGAAATTAACCCCTCAAAGCACCAGAGAGGTTACACCATGAGCCTCACCCATGCTGCTGAGAGTCCAGGCTGTTTGGAAAGAGTACTTACTGCTAGATCAGGTGGGTACTCCGTACATAACAAGTGTATTTCCATTTTTTTCACAATAGCCGCTCCCGAAAACATATAAAAAGGTCCGAAAAAGTCCCCAGCGGCTCTTACTTTATCATCAGGTCTTTTGCACAAATTTCGCAATCATATCGATCCGCCAATCCCCGGTCAGTCAGTCCCTCAAAATGCGTCTTAACCTCATCCTTCTCGCAACTCTCGCCTCCTCCCTAGCCACTGCCATCCCTGCCACCGACGCCACGAACAACAACTGCGGCTACCCAAATGGAAACTGCTACGATAATAACTGTCATGGAGAACTGAGTGTGGACGGAATTACCTGCACCTCTGTATGTGTTCCCCCCTGTCCCAACCCCACGTCCTCAGTTTTATCTCTTGTTCCAATGCACATGGTTTTGAGGGCGGCGCACTAACCCAAGTCGGAGCGTAGGGCAACTATCTCGGATGCCCGTGTGGCTATGGCTGTGGCCGGTATACCGGCAAGTGCAATGAGAATGGATGCAATGGACATAATGGACGGTGTACTACCAACTATAAGGGATGTAACTGCATCTAGACCGACCCCAGAATGGCATGTGATGCGACGGGCGAAGGTTTTATGGAGCTCCTGTACTTGAATTGGCCTCTGTTCGCGTGTGGTTGTCTTCCAAGGCTTTTGGCGTGACCTGGTGGATTGGCGACCATCAAGCAGGCAGGAGATGAGAATTTCAGCGTTATAAGTGTAGCTGTTAGGAAAGAAAAAAAAAAGGAGGAGAAAGCGAACAGAAGGGTTAATACATATGAGAATGGACAAAGAACCTGGATTGCCCCTTTTCGCCATACATATCCAACCAGGGGGATGTTGTCAACCCATGTGGACTCGGTCTTTGTCTTCCAGCCATTGCGGCGTCTGCTCTCCTCTCCATGTACTCAAAACAGCGATCTTTGCATATAAAATCATCTGTGAATACATCTATGGAGGCGCTACCATGAGGCAGGAGCTTGATTTGATTAATCTCACTGGCTGAGTTCATTCCTCCCAGGACATGCCCGAGCATCGGTAACCTCGAATTAGGGCTAATCGGAACTCCCTCCACTGACAGCGAACTTGGCTCTCAATCTCAGCAGCACGAGTGGCCGGAATATCCATGGTCTTCAATCCTCGGTCTATTTTACCCCGGGCAGGTAATATCTAAGAGAGGCACCCACGAAACGTTTCAACCCCCGAAAATTTCACATGCGTCCTCCATTTCAAGTGGGAACCATCCACAGCCGCCCGCGGGCCGAATCCTGATCCCCCCCAACCACCCACCCACATGACCCTGCAGGAGCTCGATTCTTCGAGGGGATATGTATGTATAGCTCGAGATGGGGACCGGAGCTCAAGGTGGGCTGTCAGAAAGTATCACACAGCGGACGTACGTACCGTATCCTTGAACAAAACCGTGCAGCATGGCAGTCCCACCGGAAATAACCATCGCGAATCTTGCAGGCCAATTTGTCCCAGTACATATGCCTACCCATTTACAGCTCGTTCGGTACCTCGAAAATCTATTGACCGCGATATATGTGTAGGACAAAGCACTTTCCGACGATGCAGATGGCTTCCTTAGTCTGGTGCGTACTTTTCCCGTACCCTCGTACTCTTACGGGAAAAAAGAAAGAAAAAAAAAAAACCATAGATGGAGAAAACCACTAATAAATGGCACAGCAAGGTGTCCCCTGGCTCCTGCGCAAAGCCATCGCTCTCGCAAGCCCCAAGCTCACGATCACGCAGTCGACCAACGACAAGGGCGTCGCGGTCGTTGATCTGAGCGTTGTCGGAATCGGTGGCCGCACGGTGACCGAGCAGCGCGTTCTGGATTGGGAGCCTGTCCCGAGTAATAATCCATTGTATGGGAATACCATCAGTAAGGAGCTATCTGCTTGTTCTACAACTACCTAAATGCGGGTAAAAGTAACTAATTCGATCTCAAGTCCGATCACGCCTTTACGCCTCGACCTTCGAGAAATCTCCGGACCAAAGCGACGAGGATTACGCGTACCTGAACGCAAATATTGCGAGAGATGGGTCTCCAAGTAGTTGGGTTGAAGACGAAGATGGCCAGCACCTGCACTGCGTGATCACAAATGACGAGGCCGGGTGGACGATCGATCAGGTCTGGGGGTTTGAGGAGATCAATGGGAAGCGTTATCATACTCGCCGCTCGGTGCTAGTTAAGGGGGATGCGGTTGAGAGGGGGAGGATTGTTTATAATTATATCTCGTGAGGGGACATATACAATGGTTGGCTGGCCTAGATAGGCTCAGGTGGTCACGGTTTATGTACTGTATCCCTTGCACGTCCGGCTACTTTGTTTAATTGGAACGTAGATTCCACGTACTATGTCGTGGTACAGTATCAGAAACTAGTGCATACGAGATACATTGCGTTCTACCCATTATATCTTATCTTCGTCGCTACCACTGCCTAGAACGCAATGACTCTGGCGACGCCCGCAGCGGGTCCTGGAGGCTGCTGTGTCTATATTAATATAATTCTGTGTCCTGAAGAAGGAGGTAAAGATGGACATTGGTCTGGATGCACCCATACCGAGTCACAAATTTAGTATTCGAGCAAGCGTATGGATCTGCTACCAGAGGAGAATAGGAGTACATATATACCATGAACTCCAAGGCTAAGAACGTTTTCTAGAACCCCAGAAGCTCCTCGAGTAGCATCAGCGGCTCAGCTCTATCGCTTTGACGAGCTAAGCGGGACTCGAATGGAACTGTTTGTTGGAACTGAATATGAAGGATATACTGCACTTCTCTATGCTGGACTCATACTAGTAACAAATCATAGCAGGCTAGAATCATAGAGTACATTAACCAGTGTCTGTTGACATTCATTGCACAAGACAGTATTACAATATCTGCATCTAGGCATTCTGATTTTGCGGCTTGGGGCCTTGGATATACTGCATGTTTAATCTATACATATTCTAGATAACGTATTCCGAACACTGGAATGGAATAGACAGGCAGGTAAAATTGGAACGGCCAGAGTGGTCAATTGCAATAATGGTGGGCTGACCTTTTGGAAAGTTCAAGTCAGACCCCTTCCCGTACGCACTGTGTTTACCTCGAGTCCTGGTCCCAGCTCCTTTCCAGAACATCTGCCCAATACTTATCTGGTTGGTTGAAAAATCTAGGAGGTCTGGTTGGTGTTTCGAAAGAGATGGAAGAAGCAGCCGCCCTGCCTGTGGCTTGCTTGCCCTAATATATCTATTCTGAATCTGAGCCCTCCGCTCTGTCAATGCTTGCAGGTCGTTTGATGACATATGTTAACTTCTGTCACGCCTTGTTAAGTTCATCATTAAGCTCTCGCTTGGTGAAGTCTCAACTTTGGGTGACTATAAATACAGTTAGTTTCCTTAACCCCTCTCTTCTTCGCCTCCTTCCCACCTCTCTTCCTTCATAGCCACCCTCCAACAAGCTTCGCTATCCTGTTCCTTCTCTCTGCCAACATAAAGAAAGCTCCTGAAGATCTCCGTTTCTCAACTATGGTCAAAATACGCCTTTACTCCCGCAAACCTACCCACCCAAAGTCTCTACCAGACACAATGGAAGAGGCGACAGCTCAGACCAACAGGGAGGACACTCCACCTCCACCTACTACTATTACTATTCCTATTACGACTGCCATAATGGAAGCCGCAGATCAGGCCAACTGGGAGGACCCTCAACCCACTACTACGACAAACACAATGGAAGAGGCAACAGATCAGGCCAACATAGAGGACGCCAAATCCACTGCCACTACTCTATCTATTACTACAACAACCTGGATACCCCAGACCCCACCTCCGGGTTGTATGACCCCCAGGGCTCCGACTCCGGAACCCCTCACCCCTCTCAACGCCCATAATCGCATATCCAAGTCCCTCCCCAAGGGCAAAGGCAAAGACAAAGACAACAGCTACGACAACAGTTACAAGCGCATGCAGACCATGCAGGAACAATTCCTAAAGTCCATGAAAGCAGAGTTCTCCTGCGACGGTAGCAACTGCGAGTGTGCTGGCGGCAACTGCAACTGCGACTGCGACTGCAACTGGGTTCCCGGCGCGAAACGCGCCCTGCGAGAGATGGCGAGCGTGCACATCGTCGCTACGCAAGCTGCCGAGAAGCTTCTCGGGATAATAAGACATGGGGATGCGGATGAAGAGAGTAGGCGGCCGGTGCTCGACGAAGTCATTTCGACCTTGCGGGAGGTTGGGTTGAGGTCTGAGGGGTGGGTAAAAGAGGAGGGTGAGCGGTTGTGTGACGAACATTCAAATGATACGCGTGGATGTCGCAAGGTTTCACTCTGGATGCATGATTGCAGTTTCGAGATGGATGTGGCGAAAGACAGGGGATGGCATCCCCTTGCAATTGGGGAAGACTGAGTGATCTTTTTGTCTCATTCATCCATTCAGTCATTCATCTAGCATTATTATTACTCGAAACTCTTTCGTTATCTATCTCCGAACTGGAGATGGCGAAAGGAGGGATATACACTTGGGAGGCACATTATTATTATTATTATTTAAGACACAAGGCGTTGGCAAATGGCGTTGGTGCAGGCTTGGAAGGGTGTCCTTAGAGCTCCCTATCACGTTCTTTATTGTACTATAGGCCCAGACCTCCAACACTCATTATACCTAGAAGACTTAATACTAATAATCCAAAAAGTGGATCTGGCATATCATTACTTGCTACATAACTTGATCTCTCGAACTGCATCTCCACATTTGGAAGTAGAACGATATGCAGTGCAATGAGTCGCCCCAGTCTGTCTAAGCAGTAGGCTTGTAGATTTAGGTATTTCGGTTCTTATAGTTCCCCGCATTCAATTATCACGACCTCGCTAGCCCTGTTGTTGTTGTTGTTTTTTTTTTGCAGGTGGATGGATATACCACGAATATAAAAACAGGGGTTACACACCAAGCAGGTATATTCTCAAGAGTCGATTTACTATCCACGTATTCGAAGATGCAGAATCACTTATTATCAAGCCAGATAGATTTCTTCCCAGTATAAACTATCTTTGTTGGCGGTTCATTCAGGCTCTCAGCCAAGTACACCCCAATTTCAGTCAGACCATCACAAAACAAATCCCACCCTCACCCTCGACCCATCCCGTATATCCGCGTCTCGCACAAGCGGATGCTCCATATCAACTTCAACCATCTGTACTTCGTGCTGCTGTTGCCTGCGGCGGCGCATCATGTTATCCAGGTAGACCAGACCTAGACGGAAGACTTCGGCGAGGAGGAGTGCTGCGAGGAAGACGAGCAGGAGGAGAGGAGCGTCCATTTTGGCGGGATGGGGTTCAGGGATTACTTGGGGCTCTGGCCTCAGATCGGAGATTTGATGCGTTTGTCTGTCTGTGGAAGTTCCCCGGAATAAAGGTGGCAGGCGGATGGGGGGAGACGGGGTTTGAGAGTCTGCTGGAGATTGTGTTAACAGACTATTCCCTTGTCTACACTGGAAAATTGGCGGTGCTGGGTCGGTCGTTCTCGTACTTGGAGGATATGGTATCGAGATCAGATCAATGCGTCAAAACTCTATCATAGAACGAATAAAACTGGCAAACGTGGGAAATTGATGAGAAGAAAGAGAGTAACACTGGTCGCTAGGGCCCCGCAAAAAGCACCTATGCTGGTGATAGTATGATTGAAAAGAGACACAGCATGACTTATTTGTTCGAGTTCAGCGGTCGATATGCCAAGAATAGATGCAGAAACTCGGTACTGATGATGTTCTCCTGGCGTGTTCTCTGAGACCAGTATCTCGTTGTCGGGGTGAGAGTTAGTGGGTGGGAAAACAAATTGATGTCTACACCTAGACTTGATTCAGTGGTGTGTGAATGAGATGATGAGGATGGAGGCATGGGAGAAATCAAGGGTGTCAAGTTGCTAGAGAACTGCTTTGGATAATTCTATCCTTCTTTTAGGCTACAGAACTGTGCTCGGAAAGATCAGAAGAACACTTTCAAGAGATGAATAGTTTATTTGGTACCAAGCCAAGTTAGTCAAACATATACCGAAGAGACTATCTCTAATAAAACACAATAGAATCAACTCCTATGATACAATGCTCAAGAATAATGCAAAGAGGTAAGTAAGAGACGATAGGTAACCTTGAAATCACCTCTGCTTGTTCTTGGCGGTGTTGGCGCGATTCCACGCCGTGCGAGCCTGCGCTCGTTGCCTCTCCATAGCCTGCAAATGCGCCTCCCTGCGCGCATGGTTCTGCTCCTCGCGCTTCCACTCCTCCTCCTCCTTCCGGCGCTTCTCGTAGTCCTCCGCCAGCTTGCGGTCCTTCTCGCTGAGGCGGTCCGGCTGCGCCGGTGAGCCGTCTGCGTTCAGCTTGGGCCCCTTGCCGCTCAGCTCGTTGACCTTTTCCGTCGTTTCGCGGACAATCCTATCCTTGCCCTCCTTGGCGGACTTGAGGGCGCGGTCAATAAAACTCATCTGCGCCTCGTGAGCTATGCTGGCGGGCGTTTTGGCTTCAGCTTCGGCCTGTGCTTGTGCTGCGGCTTCCGCCAAGGTGCGGAGTTGTCGGCTCTGCTCAGATGCTTCGGCAGGTGAAGGGGAAGGGAGGTACTTGTTGGGGAGCGTCATGCCGGTAAACTTCCGGAAGGCGACGTTGTTGAAGAAGAGAGACTGCACGAGACCGAAAACGGCTGTGCTTACGAAGTATAGTTGCAGAGCCGCGGGCCACCACATAGTGAAAGCAAAACCGATACAGGGCACGCCGAATTGCACCATTTTTTGTATTCCTCGCATGTTCGGGTCGGTTTGCCCGAACTCACCTCCTCTCTGCACACCCGCCGAGTTAGCAAAGCGGAAATCCCGCGAGCCAGGGAAAACATACTTTAATGGTCAGATACTGCAATAGAGCCGTCGTTAAAGGTAGAATGAAGAACGGATCAGACACTGTAAGATCGGTAATCCACCCGAATTGCTCCCCTGTCAAAGAAGGGACAGGTAAGTTTGTCATGCCTTGAATGGAACGCCAGCATCCATAACCTAGCGGGATCTGAGCGAACATTGGCGCAAACATAGCCCAGCCGCTGATCCCATGATCCCTGTTGACTTTTTGCAACGCCGCCTTACACCTTAAGATCTCGGTCTGGTCGCGCTGTTGGCTAGCGCGCATCAACTCCATGCGGATGGGTTGAGTAAGCTGTTTCGTGTTGCCAGTCCTTGCTTGGTTGTCTGCAGCGCGCCAGAAAAGAGGCAGCAGCGCAAAGCGAACGAGGACACCGGTTGCTACAATACTGCCTAGCCAAGGTAGCCCACCCCAAATGTGAAAGTGTTCCATTGTCCACTGCATAAGCGACGACGGACCCCAGCCATAGTCCAATCCCAACTCCTTCAGAAAACCAATCCTCTCTGGGATGGCGCTGATGTCAACTTTCGAAAGGTCCAAGTCGCCAAGGCTGTATCCGGAGTCGGGGGAGATTGCAGACTCCGGTAGGGCGCTACCCGTCGCCGGGGCGGTCGAATTGAATCGGATACCAGCAGCTCCAGAGATAGAGGGCAATGATGTCCTCCATGTCGATGTTCCGGTGAGGGTCTTGCCGGGTCGCACGGGAAGTCTTGAAATCTGCGGGCGAAACGAGGACATCTACAGAAAGTCAGCGCCAGATGTTAGGCTTCCTAGGGAAACAAACGAACCGATCGACTTGACATTGCAAAAGCAGCAGATTTCTGCTGGGCAATGCGCCCTGTTAAGCCATGTCTCCCGAGCATTGTGACGAACAGCGGCGGAGCGACGGAGATGGGCAGATTCAAACCAGCGGCCCCCGAGACCGACTGGATGGATACACTTTTTTGTGCCAAGACTTGGCTGTTTTGCCGGGCGGTCGGCGGCCATCGGCAGTCGGGATCAACATCCAGACTCCGAAGAGCGAGAACAAGCAAGCAAGCTATGGTAGTAGGCGTCGAGATGTGGAATTTCGCTGTGAAAGTAAAAGTAGCTATTCATCCAAATTGTCGTTTAGGATTTTGCTCGCCAAACGCCATCGAGCTACCGCAATTACTGAGTGCTTCCTGCCCGGTCTATGTATGTACATGTAAACATCACCCCAGGTGCAGCCTTTTGAGAAGCAGCAGGAATAAAAAAGGGAAAGATTTTGGTAATATGGAAAGAAATGCAGATGCCCAGTCTCGGATGTCTATTACTGCTCCAACGCGCAGCCGCCGAGAGAGCTCACAACAGCCATCCCTCCACCCCCCGTGTCACAACCAACACCGCAAACCCATCTCTATAATCCCAGGCCTGCAGCCACTGGACGAGATCGCCGATACGTGGGGAAGATCTAGACATATAGTCAGCTACCTGCGCGTTTCTAAATAACATAATAACAAAGATCATACCTTTGTCCCGGACCACCCAAGCCGGAATGCGGCCTCGTGTGCAAATAGCTCGCCGAATCCCAACATCAGACCATTTACGAAGGGGAGCACTAGGTTGATCGCCGCGCCGCGGAGGATGCTCCAGAGTGTTATGGAGGGCTTGTATAGGATCAGCGGTGAGTCTGACGAGGTCGAGGATGAGATGTCAGGGTTTGCGGAGTAGATTTCTGAGTCGGAGGGAATCGTCAGGCCGGATTCGTATAGCTCCGCCGTTGAGTGGGAGACTGAAGGCTCGTTTGAAGCCATGATATGATATTGTGGGGAAAGGAGGTAGTAGGAGAGCGGTCGAGGGAGGACGCGTCTTGGGGATGGGTTGTCGAATGGATTTATCCGCTTGAGGAATTTATTCGCTGCAGTGCCTTGCGACGGAGCTGGTACGTGGTGGAGGGTAAGTTATGCTAGACAGTTCTTAGAGGCTCCGAAGCTCATCATCAGATGGATCGCTGATGATCTCCGCGCGAATATGGGTTATGTAAGCAGGGTATCGTGGGCAACACTGAGCAGCAAAGAGCAAAAGTTGATGAAGAAAACAAGGAGCAAGCGTAGAGTTTGATGGAGAATAAGTTTATTGCATGGCCTAATAAGAGCCCAGAATTACATATCCAGTCCCGTTAATGGGTGCGATGAGATTGTAGTAGTTCTTGTGAGGCGGTTCCTGAGGCATCACGGAACAGGGTTGGTCCGGATGACCAATCAGGCAGCAGTGACGTACTGTTGCTTTTGCTCAGTCAAGGCCAGAACTCCGAAGCAATGAGCAGCTCCCCTCACTCTCCCCTCACCGTTTCAGCCTCATCTTCCATCATTGTCATATTTTGAGTTGCAACCTAGACGCTCCTTGTTTAAGTTAACACTCAGAACAAACAACGCCATGGATTCCGCCGACCGCGATGAGGTCGTCTCTCAGTTCTGCGCCATGACCCGGGCGCGTCCAGATGATGTTGGTGACTTTTACCCCGGTGAGACGCTGAGCTAACACAGCCCAGGCCCAAGAGTATTTAGCAACCAACGGATGGGATCTTGAGGCTGCAGTAACAGAGTTCTACGCAGAGCAGGACGAGAACGCGCATGAAGGTGGGGCAGAGCCCGCAGGAGAGTCCTCTTCATCCACGCCGCGAGAATCCTCCACGTCGCGCAGACAGGTTCCAAAGAAGTTTGCCACATTGGGTGACCTCGCTTCCGGTGCGGGTGACAGCTCCGACGATGACGACGACGAGAACCAGGACTTTTTCGCGGGTGGTGAGAAATCCGGGCTGGCGGTGCAGAACCCCGACGACCTGAAAAAGAAGATCATCGAAAAGGCCAAGAAGTGAGCTTTTCGATTTCCGGTTGTATATATAGGCTAATATACTTTAGGTCCCAACATCAACTGTCCGACGACCCCGAACCCCGACGAAATTACTTCACCGGTACCGCCCGCACATTAGGTGGTGATGATACTCCCAGCCGAGTTATCGGTGCTCCAAGCGCCCCGGCCCAGCCACAAATTCCCCAACGCGTACGAAGAACACTACACTTCTGGGCCGATGGGTTCTCCGTGGATGATGGCGACCTGTACCGCTCCGATGACCCTCAAAACGCCGATATTCTCAACAGCATCCGCCAGGGCCGTGCTCCGCTCTCCATCATGAACGCACAGCACGGTCAGGATGTGGACGTGGAAATCAAACAGCACGACGAAAAGTACGTTCGGCCGAAGCCCAAGTACAAGCCATTCGCCGGACAGGGGCAGCGACTCGGAAGCCCTACGCCTGGTGTCAGGGAGCCCGCCCCGGCTGCAGCGACTCCCGCCGCCCCAACCAGCAATGAGCCCCCGAAACCCGATGTAGATGAATCACAGCCTCTAGTTACTCTGCAGGTCCGACTTGGAGATGGAACCCGTCTCACATCCCGCTTCAACACTACGCACACCATTGGCGACGTCTACAGCTTTGTGTCTGCTGCCAGCCCTCAGAGCCAGAGTCGCCCTTGGATCTTGCTGACGACATTCCCCAGCAAGGAGCTCTCTGACAAGACAGCAGTCCTAGGCGACCTGGCTGAGTTCAAGCGCGGAGGTGTTGTAGTACAAAAATGGCAATAAACTAGGGTAACCGATCCGACGCCTGGCTCGCGAGCAGTCTCGTCGGACATGACGCTAAATGATTGATGAATAGCTACCAGATAGTGGCGCAATAGAATGAAATAATATTCATCATTACATTCACATAACGCAGAAACATGCACTAGACAAATTTTCTGAAACTCCGCGCAAAAACGCTGCAATTGATAAGCAGCTCCGCGGAATGACGCAGAAAACAACCCACTGCGAGATCGGCTTCCCCAACTTGTAATCCTTCTACACACTCTCCTCTCCAACTACAATCCCATACCCCCAAGATGCCTCTAGAAGGAGTCAAGAACATCATCCTGGTATGTGCACCTCCTCCCCGCGAATCTCCCTCCACGACACCTGCAGCGCAGCAGGAGAACAAAGGAAAAAATCCCACACAACCCCTCCTCCCTCTCTCTTATCGATAACATCGCCCCCCTCACCTCACCACCAAACACCAATTAACCAACCGCATAAACCAATACTAACACTAATGATAAAAATCACCAGGTCCTCTCGGGAAAAGGCGGCGTCGGCAAATCCTCCGTAACGCTCCAGCTGGCGCTCGCGCTCACGCTGCAGGGGAAATCCGTCGGCATCCTCGACATCGACCTCACGGGCCCATCGATCCCGCGCCTCGTCGGCCTCGAGGGCGCAAAGATCACGCAGTCGGCGAATGGCTGGGTGCCTGTTCCTGTTCACACTGCTGGGCCGTTACCGGCGCCGCCGCAAAGAACTGTAACGGGAAATGGACATGGACATGGAAGTGCACATGGGAGAGATGAGAACGCGCGTGGTGGCGAATCGACAACTACAACCACAACTACATCTACATTTACACCAGCAGAGCCAGAGCCACAGCCAGAATCCAGTGGAAACGGTGCAGGCACCCTCGGCAGCCTGCGGTGCATGTCACTAGGCTTCCTCCTCCGCGACCGCGGCGACGCCGTGATCTGGCGCGGGCCGAAGAAAACTGCCATGATCCGCCAGTTCCTGACGGACGTGTACTGGGGCGAGACGGACGTGCTCCTTGTCGATACGCCGCCGGGGACGAGCGACGAGCACATTGCGCTCGCGGAAGAGTTGTTGAAGATTTCGACTATAGACCCTACTACTAATGCCACTACAGGAGCAGGAGGAGTGGGAGTGGGAGTGCTCCCCCGTCTCGCGGGCGCCGTCCTCGTAACGACGCCGCAGGCAATCGCGACGTCGGACGTGCGCAAGGAGGTGAATTTCTGCGTCAAGACGAATATCCCCACGCTGGGCGTGATCGAGAATATGTCGGGCTATACCTGTCCATGCTGTGGGGAGGTGAGTAATCTGTTTTCGAGCGGGGGTGGGGAGGTCATGGCGCGGGAGATGGGGGTTAAGTTTCTTGGGCGCGTGCCTGTTGATGTGCAGTTTGGGGCGCTTGTTGAGGGGAAGGTTGAGGGGTTGGGTTATTCGGATGGGAGTGATGAGGAGGAGGGGGGAGGTGGGGATAAGATGGAGACAGGTGAGGTGGATGAGCGGCCGTTGGTGGAGAGGTATCGGGAGTGTTGGTCGTATGACCGGTTTGAGGAGTTTGCGAAGACGCTCGTTGCGGAGATTGATCAGTGATACTATATTTTATCTAGCATGATGACTTTTTAAGGTGTATACGGGGTTTGAGCTACTAAAAGCTGGGCTTTTGTATGTATAGCATGGCATCTACGGAGATAACCTGGATTAGAGAATATATATAGATTCATTATGTTCATTAAGTCGAGCAATTTGTAGTTGAGGAAGAGTAGTGAGGCCAAAGGGCCGAGAGTAACTCGTTCAGGTCGTATCATATATACGTATATCATATATGTCATGTGTGGGATGGATGGTATAGTGGTGAGACAATCATTCAGGTAGCCTGCTCAGTCTGTCGTTCGAGCATAGCCCGTAGCCGCATCTCGGCCGTCTGAGGTTCAATGTCACTGCTATCGTTCCATGCAGCTTGTTTCAGCCAGCGGAAGAGCGATTGCATATCCGATGGTTTAGTTGGATCCGACCAACGCTTGCATGCGCCAGGGCTCTGAGGCGCCTCAGGTAGGTCGGAATTTAGTAAGTGGCCGTTTGCTTGGGCATCGAGCAGTATTTCCGAGACAACGGCTGGAGTGAGGATTGTTTGCACCCGGTCGTCGACGTCTATCTCTGTAGACGTTGCCAACAATGCTCGGCCGCCGGCTTTAGGTTTCGAGGCGAACTCGCGGGTTGTAGGGAGGGAATCTATGGCATCCTCCTCATTTTCGAAGTGGTCTGATGGACCGATAGTATGAGACGGGCCCGACATGGGAGGAAGGAGGGTATCAAAGAAAGTGTAGTTCGAGAAAGGGCTGAGCTCCCGTCCATCTGCAACGTTGTCATCATCGTAGATGACTATATTCTCGCCAGAGTACCCTTCATGGTCCGAGTCGGCTTCTTCAACAGGCAAAAGTCCACTAGGCGGCCCACGAATCTCGCCGAGAGGAGCAATATGGCTGCCATACTCATTGGCAAGGCTGAGCTTGCTTCGGCCGCAGATTTCCCCAATCGAGTCGAGCGTGCCGCGGATATTAGGCTCAATGGCGCGGAGGATGCCGTCTATGCTAAACTCCTCGTCGGACGGGAGCTCTGGTTCCCGCCGCTGCTGCGAGCGCGAGGTCGAAGTCGAAGTCGAGGTCCCGGGAAAGAGAAAGGACCGCCGTGCAGGCATCTTGGATGGACCGGAATTCTCATCAGGACCTCCAGAATACGACCTGACTAGAACAGGCTGCGATGCTAAGCTCGAAGACCTGCTGCCGCTGCCAGAATTATTGGCTGCTTGACGCGTCTTCCAAGACAAGGGTTTAGGATTGCCGTTCAGGTGGCGTAGCGCGGTAGTGCGATAGGCTCGGGTAGAGTCATCTAGACAGGGATCCAACCGCTGGGAGGAGGAGCTGGCAGCAGCCTCAGGGATGGGAGAGAAAGACGAGAAGGAGGGAGTCGAGGCGTGAGGAGGGAACTGCGACCACCTTGAAGAGGAAGAGGGTGGTCGCAACGCAGCGAGGTGGGAGGACAGCCTGTCGGACGGCGTCTGATCCATTTCAGGCAGGCAAGCGACAGTCGACAAGACAGCCAGTCACTATCAAGATGCGGCAGAAGGTTGCGCCTGTCGCTCCAGACAAGAGCGTCGTCCAGCTCAGTGACGCAGGGAAAGACACGGATGGGACACGACAACAACCACCACCAGCGCAGAAACCCCGCTTCTCGCCTAGCAGGATGGCAGACCGACTGTCAGGCCGCAGACACGTACGTTGGGGTGCTCCAGCGCATTGCAGCAGGAGCACAGGCACTGCATGGGTTCAGGCGACGTGGGACAGGCTGGCATGCAGCCGATAAGCATAATCGGCTGTGTCGATGGCAGCTGATTGATGGCCGGCGGATCGATGCAGATGAGACAACTCATCGGCATCAGGCCAGAGCCCTGGTTGCTTCTGTAAGATGACTGCGTCTACAGGCCTAGTGGAGTGTTAGCGCGGAGACAAGCCAGACCGACCCGCCTGCCGACCAGCGGTCTACTACGGAGTAACCCAAAGTTCTCCATTCAAACTCCGCATTTGCCAACCTGCGATCAAAATATCAAAGGGTTTCAGAAACAAACTTGGCCTTCACATGCAGAATCCTCTATCCTTTCGCCACCTGTTCGACACTCTGGCACAATGACCGCCAAAACAAACCGATTTCGCGTAAGCAAGACCCCCCTCCCCTCCCCTCTCCTCTACTCTCCACCCCGATTGGACTGCGACAACCATCAGACTGACCTCGATCTGAATCGTTCTGCCAACATTACAGTTTGGCGATTTTGACGA
This sequence comes from Aspergillus ustus, assembly GCA_000812125.1. Taxonomy (NCBI): domain Eukaryota; kingdom Fungi; phylum Ascomycota; class Eurotiomycetes; order Eurotiales; family Aspergillaceae; genus Aspergillus; species Aspergillus ustus. The sequence continues at coordinate 48,738 of JOMC01000153.1, forward strand.
GTCCTCTTCCGACTTCGACGATGATACGTCTGGCCTCCCGTTCCCCGAGCCTCTCTCACGCGCCTCTTTCCTCTCTCCGGGCTTCGACCCCGCGACCTACCTCTCCTCCCTGACCAATCGCCACCAGAGTCTCGAGGACCTACGACAAGAGCTACGAGAACTCGATCAATTGCTTAGTCGGCAATTGTTGGATCTGGTCAATGAGAACTACCAGGATTTCCTCTCCCTGGGGAGTGCGCTGCAAGGCGGAGAAGAGAAGGTTGAGCAGGTCCGCGTCGGGCTGCTTGCGTTCCAACGGGACGTCCAGTCGATCCGGGACAAGGTTGGGGCGAGACAGCAGGAGGTGGAACAATTGCTGAGTGAAAAGAAGCGGCTCAGAGCGAATGCGAATATCGGGCGCGCGTTGCTGGATTATGCGGATCGGGTGGAGGAATTGGAGAAGCGATTGATGATTGGTGAACATACTGCGGGAAAGAGCGCAGACCAGTCGGACTCCGAGTCGGATATCTTCGAGAGTAGCGAGGAGGATGACACAGACGATGATGATGGCCAACCGGGCCAAAACACGACTGCGCTCGTCTCGCTCAAGCGGCTGGAGCATCATCTACAGAAATACGTCTACCTGACGAGATCATCATCCCGGATTGGCAACGAGCATCCGTTCCTCCAGGCACAACAGCAACGCATGTCAAAAATACGCGCGGCCCTGCTACTAGATCTGAAGAAAGCGCTTGCACAAGCGAAGGAGGCAGGGGAGAGGCGGGATACCAAGACGCTGGCCGTTTTGCGTCTCTACAAGCTCATGGGTGAGGACGCGAGTGCTGTGTCCGCTTTGAAAAACCTGTCCATATAGATAGACTTTGTTACCAGTTATTGCATAGCGCTGGCGTTGAGAGTATATTTCTAAACGAATATCATTATTGTACAATCCTTCTTAATGAAAACATGCTTTATACATCGAAACAAGGAGATTTACGCGCCATTCAAGACGGCAGGGTCTGGGGACGAATCAGACGTGAAGTCTCCGTTTAAGCTGAGTCCAGGGCCATGGGTCGAGCTCAGTACCTACACCGGGTCAGTCAACGTTCAATCGTATACTGTTATCGAACTTACCACTTCGAAAACTTCCTTTGTGAATTTATCCGTGATAGCGGAAGCGTCCTTCTTCACCTGGTCAACAACGGCGCGGAGGTTATCACGCAGTTGCTCCGGGGAGAAAGCCAGCTGCCCGATAGCAAGTCGGACAACCGCATCACGCTCCCTGTATACAGTACCTCCGCGAAGGTCCTCCACACGGGCAGCCACATCTTCGACAATCGTGCCCATCTTCGCATTGGGCATCAGACCCCTAGGACCAAGGATCCTACCCATCCCAGCCTTGTTCATCGCGTCTACACTGTCCGGGTGACACAGGCACCGGTCGAACTCGATCCGGCCGTTCTTGACAGCTTCAAAGACCTCATCTTCTCCAACCAATACAGCGCCTGCTACAAGGGCCTCCTTTACAATTCGCGAGTTGGGCGGGCAGATCACGCAGATGCGGGATTCAGTCTGAACGGAATGGGGGAATCGGATCATGTTTCGGATGACAGGACCGTCTCGCTTGGACTTTAGTCGGATGTGGATTTCGTATTTTGTTGCCTCAGGGGACCGGCCGGCCTCGAATGCGCGGATATATCTGCGATTGATTAGAAAAATCATAGGTAATGGCTCGACTGGTTAGTTTATTACCTCATGGCGTCGCAGAGCGAGAATTGCATCATCTGTGACAGGTCGATCTGGTCGTAGTTTTTAGGACCCTTCTTTTTCTTCTCCACTTTCCCCTTCTCCTTGAATTTCTTCGTCTTTTGCGAAGCCGACGACGCCTTTCCTCGAACCTGCTGATAACCGGAGAAGAGAGGAGCGGCCATTGACCCTTGTCGAAGCGGAGGGCGGCATATTGACAGCATTGTCCTTGTGCCCGAGGGCATGAGCGACTTGATCGAGGACATGATCGGTGTCGGGCTCGTGAATGTGGTCGTCCTGGCACTGGGGATCTCCGTAAATATTGTCGGCGAAGCTTTGCGCTGGCCGGAGACGAGCCCGGACGGAGACACGTTATTCCGCCCGATTCTTCTTTTTGAGTCACCGCCTTATAAATGCCCCTCCCCGGAGAGAATCATCCCACTTGAATAATTCTTGCTGGACTTTGTCTGGAGGTTGTATTCAAAATGTCTCAATTCCAGCTGACCTTGGCTACCAAGGCCAATCAGGCTGCTCTACTGCCTGTCCTTCTTGTTGCGACCTCCGTCAACGAAGCCCGCCCAACGCCCATCATCGCCGTCAAGTACGAGGATGCCGCAACTCTTCCCCAGGGCGACAAGGCTATTGTCGAGTTTATCGGTGCCAGTGGCTCGCCTGTCTATGGTGCCCAGAATTCTCTTGAGGAGCTGCGCACCACTTTCCCCTTCCTGAACAGCAAGGATGAGAAGCTTGTAAGGACATCAGCCCACTTTTGACAAGAGGTATAACTAACTTGGCAAGGAAAACGACTGGATATCCCAACTCGATGCCTTTGCCTCTCTCGACTTCAAGGCCATTGATCCGAAGCTCCAACAGCTCAACAACCACCTCATCCTCCGGTCATTCGTCGTTGGCTATGCCCTCTCCACCGCCGATATTGCCCTCTGGGGTGCCCTCCGAGGAAACCGTGTTGCTATCGGTGCCGTCCGCAAGGGTGCGCTGGTCAACTTGACCCGCTGGTTCACGTTCCTTGAAGAACTTTGCCCCTGGGCCATTGCTGCGCTCGAGTCTCTCAACGCTTCCGCCAAGGAGAAGAAGACCGCCAAGGCCAAGGAAGGTGCCAGCTACGACATTGCTCTTCTCAACACCGACAAGGGCGTCGTTACTCGATTCCCCCCTGAGCCTTCTGGTTACCTGCACATCGGTCATGCCAAGGCTGCTCTGCTCAACGACTACTTTGCCCACGAGAAGTACAAGGGTACCCTGCTCGTCCGCTTCGATGACACCAACCCCTCGAAGGAGAAGCAAGAGTTCCAGGATGCTATTGTGGAGGATCTCGCCCTCATGGGTATCAAGCCCGACAAGACTAGCTTCACCAGTGACTACTTTGATGAGCTCTACGACTACGGTCTTCGCATCATCAAGGAAGGGAACGCCTACGCCGATGATACCCCTCAGGAGACGATGGCTACCCAGCGCATGAACGGAGAGCCCAGCAAGCGCCGTGACGCTTCGATCGAGGAGAACTTGGCTCGCTTCGCGGAGATGAAGAAGGGTACTGAGGAGGGCCAGCGCTGGTGTATCCGTGCCAAGATGTCTGTCGACAACCCGAACAAGGCCATGCGCGACCCTGTAATCTACCGCTGCAACCCGACCCCTCACCACCGTACCGGCGAGAAGTGGAAGATGTACCCTACCTATGACTTCTGCTGCCCGATTGTCGATTCTATGGAAGGTGTCACGCATGCTCTGAGAACCATTGAATATCGTGACCGCAACCCTCAGTACCAGTGGTTCTTGGACACTCTTAAGCTGCGCCATGTTCAAATTTGGGACTTTGCCCGCATGAACTTTATCCGCACCCTCCTCTCCAAGAGAAAGCTCACCAAGCTTGTTGATTCGGGTGTTGTCTGGGGCTGGGACGACCCTCGTTTCCCCACCATCCGTGGTATCCGTCGTCGCGGTATGACCATCCCTGCTCTGCGTGAGTTTATCCTCAAGCAGGGCCCCAGCAAGAACATTGTCAACCTTGACTGGACCCTTATCTGGGCCACCAACAAGAAGTACATTGACCCTGTTGCACCTCGCCACACTGCTGTTCTGAAGAACGGCCTCGTCAAGGCTACCATCAAGGGTGGACCCGCCGAGCCCTACACCCTTGACAAGCCCAAGCACAACAAGAATGCGGAGGTCGGTACCAAGAAGGTCACTTTCAGCAGCTCGATCCTATTCGACCAGGAAGACGCCAAGAGCTTCAAGCAAGACGAGGAAATCACCCTGATGGCCTGGGGCAACGCCTTCGTCCGCAAGATTGTGACCGACGCCTCAGGCGCCGTTACCGAGCTCGAGCTCGACCTCAACGAGCAAGGCGACTTCAAGAAGACCGAGAAGAAGGTCACCTGGCTGTCCGCCGACCAGGCCCTCGTTGACGTCGAGCTCGTCGACTTTGACCACCTGATCACCAAGGACTCCCTGCAGGAGGAAGACGTCCTCGAGGACATCCTCAACCCCAAGACCGAGTTCCGCGAGCCTGCTGTCGCCGACAGCAACGTCGCTTCCCTCAAGGAGGGCGACATCATCCAGTTCGAGCGCAAGGGATACTACCGCCTCGACTCGCCTGCTGCACCGGGCAAGCCTGCTGTTCTGTTCAACATTCCTTCTGGAAAGACCGGTAAATAGATTAGAACTGTTATGTTATGAGATATGCCGAGCATGAGATGATTATCTAGTGAATACATATGATGATGCATACATATATGATGACACTATGTCCGTCAAGACCCTAATCTCTGGTTCCAAGGAAACCTAACTCCGCGAGCCAGTGGAGTCAAGACTCGAAAAGGGATATATAAAGCCGGCAGCCGTCTACCCTGCCACTTTATATCCCAAACCGGAGCGCAAGCAGAATTTTGGAGCACGGCGTAAGCAAAGTCAATACTGAAACTGAAAATACGAGCTGCATGTAGGCTTCTTCGACAAACGCGGCAAAGCCCTCTCTCTGCCCATTATCCAGTGGCTTCCGCAGCAACTCCTGTGCACGCACTGCAAGAATCCCCCCTTTCATGGATGACACGGCGATACATATGGCGCTGGCTCGATTGAACCGAGAACCTGGAATATGTATCTGTCGTTCCATCCAACTTTTAGGCCTTTAGTGTACATCTATCTATCTACCTGGCTTGGAAGGGATTGGACTGGACCGCTAGATATCGAGATGGGCTTCGAGCTCGGAGCCGGGGTACGAGAATAGATACAATCTCGAGGTCCAGGCCGCGAGTGGAAATCTTGATACAGATTTGCAATCATGGGGGAGCGCTCCTTCTTCAGCGAGGATGAACAAAGAGAAGGGGAGCGATTGGGGCAAGGGAGGGGGTGCACGTATGTACATCCATACAGTACTATGCGCCCCAGGAGCACCGCAATTCGCGTTGCGAACAATATTAATGGGTCAGGATCTCCAATCATAATTCAAGAGGCGAGAAATAATACATATGTATCATCATTAGCCCCTTTCGAGGTTCCAGCCATTCTGCGCCGCTGTTGCGAAATGACAGCAGCAGATTTGCAATATTGTCAGGGAAGCCTGTGTTCAAAAGCAGACAAGAAAGATATCTACCTAGGTACTCAGGCCATAAATCCCTCGTGCTTCGCGCCACTATTCTTTATTACTCGGCACTTGCCAAAGTTTAAGTACAAGTTACCTCGTTCCCACCTCGGTTGGGGAACCTCAGCAAGCATTCAGCCTTGTTTCAACTCATAACTAAGAAAATGTCAAGGAAGACTTGGCACGGGTCTCAAAAGCCGCCTGCTTGTCTGCCACGCACTGTTGTCATTATTTTATCCTTTATTCAAATTAATTGAATCCCGAGATGTGCCCAGTTTTGGCACATCTACTTGGTCAGGAAAAATCAATACATAATATTTAGACTACAACAATACGGCCCAACACCGGCAGCAGTCATGGAATAATTGCGACTCTCGTCAGTCACCCCATCTCAGTCCCTCCTCCGTCCCAACTCCAGGCTCGAACCCAGCCTCGCAGGTTTCTCGTGGGGGCCCAAGCGAGATCATCTCTCCCGACCGTGGACGGCTCCCGTGGCTTCCGAAAGGATTTGGTGGGCCGGGAGTTCGTTGACTCCGAGCGTTCCACACCCAGGGCTTACTGGAACTTGTTAAGCGCTAAAAGCGACTAGCGAAGATTTAGTTTTGACGGGATCACCTCTCGGCACATGATGATTGGTTGATAGGGATGGTACCTTTGGGACGTACCCGCGAAATTAATTGGAATATGATCTTGGCGGAGTACTCCGTACTACTGCCTAGTGACTACCGGGTACCAATGTGAGATAGCACAACAGAACCCCTGCAAAATAATAAGAATGTGTAAGAGGTGAAAATAAGGGGCACACAATATCAATGGAAGTTTCCTTTCCATACATTGTCATCAGCTGTCACCCCTGGTGAGATCATCAAAGTAGGGCTAGAATTGAGGAGAATAATGTAGTAGGTTACTGTAGGTAGGTACCTAGGCGCCACAGCGCTTATCCTGTACCAATAATGGCAGATGTGCGCACAACAATACTCGGGTGGATGGCATTACTACAATGTAGTAACTATAGAAAACCATGTTAAGAGGCCTACTAGTGTTTCGCATTATTATTGGCACTACTACTAGTTAGGTCCATTGTATCTCTTTTATTTTACTATCCACAATCGAGGCGGAGATCTAGCTGGAAATTATAGGCTCACAAGTACTCAATAGCAGTTCTGTTTAATTCCAATCCTTGGCTCCAGCTGTTGCATCAATAGGTATATAGTAAGAGCAAAGGAAAAAGAAATCAATTCTTCATCTGTCTTCAGCGACGTTTTGAGTACAAAGGTACCTGATTCCCTACGTCCAGCAGGCGACCCGTCTCCCTCCCCAGGTTTCGCACACTCTACGAACTCGCATCCCCTAGCCCATGCCTCCCCACCCCCCGGCGCCACTGCCCAGCCAGCCGCTCGGGCACAAAGCAAGTTGGGGCTTGGATCACTTGTTTTCCGCCGCAACTGACTCGTGAGCAGTGTAAGCCAATCCTTCCTTCACCACGGTACTGTAGTGACCAGCCAAGACCTAGGACGAAACCCAGCAGCATCTGTCACATGGCTGGTGCGGTTGGCCCAAAGGGTAAATTGTAAACGCCAGCACGGGGTACTAATAATAAACTTGCCAAAACGCTCATTCACTCACTTATTCTCACAGACAAGCGGTGTTCCCAGTCGACTATACCCTGCAGGGACAGAGCTCCAGCCTTTCACTGTTCCTTCCCTGCGTTGGCGCATTCTATGTATCCTAGTATAGCGTGGATCGAGATCGAAATAAATGGTTCGCTATGTATTCCAAAAATTTCCATCCTCCCCAAGCCAGCCAGCCCGCCCAGTCTAGCTATATACTTACATCAGTCATCAGTAACTAGGTATAGTGTACATATGGGACCTAGGAAATCACTCCCAGTCCATCATCGACTAAGTCCGTCAGAGCCTACTTGTGCCGTATGTATGGCCTGCCATGTCTGACCAGATAATGGTAAGGCGCAGGGGAAAGGAACCTCCATCACGGAATTTCCGGCCCAACATTATTTGAAGGGAAGCTTCACATAGATCTATAAGGGTGCATGCCATATCACTATCATTCAAGAAACGCCACGAGAATCTGAACCAGGAAAACCACGGACATCAAAATAAGCAAAACATGACGTTATATCAATTACGCATATTACGCATCTTGGACAGCAGCACCTGGTGGTGGTGGTGGCAGGAGTTTCTTCCAAAAAGCCTCCGTCTCCTTCGCATACTCAGTATGATCCAGGGACGCGCGCCACTCGGCGCGGCGCGCCTCCGCGATCTTTAAATACGGCCCGAGGGTCGTTTCCAGATGATCGGCGGGTGTGCCTGGGAAATGCACCAGCATGTCTCCGGGATGCACCTGGTACTGCTCGGGGGAGTCCGGATTCGGTTCTTCGCCGTCGGGCGAGCGCATGTAGGCGTTGAACCAGCGGAGCGGGCAGTAGACGATGGAGCGGGCGAAGTAGTCGTTTTCTTTGATCAGGTTGCTCATTGCGGATTGGTCGGGCCAGTAGAGGTGGACGTCAGGGTGGATGACTGGGTAGGAGAGTGTTGCGGTCAGGAAGTGGACGGACCACGGGTGCACGCGGATCGGGAAGACGCCGTTGTTCATTCCGTTCCAGTCCTTGGAGAGGAGGAGGTGGATGTCTGATATTTCGGGTGGGGGGAGGAAGATTTCTAGCGGGATGTTGGGGTTCATGACTACGGTGTCGGCGTCCGACCAGCTGGAATGAACCCATGTTAGCAGGCCGCGGTTGAAACAAGAGAACAAATGTCGAAGGTGAAGAGAATCAATCCATAACGTACAATAGCCACTGTAGTCGTTGATCAGCGGGTTTTTCTAGCTCCTGTAACATCACTGACAGAAGGACGGCCAATTTGTTCCAATACCCATCGAGAACGGGGTTTCTGAAGACGAAAAGCGGATACCCCAACCGGCGACTGTGTTCTTCATGGGTCGCAAGCGTCCTCTCGTAGACTGGATGGTTCCCATACACTGCCATTACCTTGCCGACTTTGCGTTGGGGTTGAGCGCTGAATCCTGCTAGATGTCTAGTGAGCACACACACAGCTTTCTACAGGGTCTAGGATGCAGAGCCTCAGACTTACGATAATTGTGGAAAAACCTGAAGAGACCGAAGATGCCCAAGAGAAATAGCGCCACATTCAACACAGATTTCAGCTTAGGGCGCTGGCCAAGGCGACTATAACTGTTCATCGTGGCGTTCGTGGAAGGTTGGCTGTCACATCCCGACTTTGTGGGGATCAAAGATAAAACCAGGGGACTGGCTCATCTTAAATGAAAGCAGGAATAACTAGAAAGCAAGTTGAGGACTAGCGTTATCGAAAAAGAAAATAAAGGGCCGCGGGTCGGAACGTGCAGTGGGTGGTCCATTCGAAGTTCGCCTCGAGGCGCCAGCCAATAATCCACGATGAAACAGCCACTCAGAGCAGGGTCTTCGAAAGAGTGGGTTCTGATTTAGGGGCAGCTTAGCAGCAGGAGCCGCCAGCATTAAGATCACAGCGGGCTAATCCACACCAGGTCAGAGGTGCGAGCCCGCTTACGGCCAATTAGCCTCGCCGCGAAGCCAACAACCGAAAGTACCCCCAATCCCCCGTTCAACCCAAGCGCTAAAAGGGCTGGTACCCCCTTCTTCCACAAACACCTGTTCGGCCTCGCAGGTCGCACACGGAGAATCGCAAACGAGTCGAGCCTGCATCACAAGTTCGACTGAAGCAGGGACACTCCTGCACCCCCAAAATGGCCACTCCATCAACGACCGCAACGACTGATGCAGTCTCTGACACAATAACTACATTTTCCATGACCTCGATCTTCACGCCGCCAGCCTCATGCTCGAAGTCATGGACCTACGAACCAGCGGCTGCGAACAACGTGCCTGGGGGGTTGCTCTTACAAAATGCTGCCGTTGATGATCACTCGGATCCTGCGTGTTTCCCTCCAGACTTTGAAAAGTATGGAAGGAAAACAGCATCTGTCATTTACAGCCCTGGCTTTTGCCCCGCTGGATACACCTCGGCTGATCTGGCTGTTGACCAACCCACAACTACCGCAGTCTGTTGCTTGTCGTACGTGGGCAGATTATTACGTTTTGGTTGTTCCTGGCCGTCCTACTACTGACTGACTGACTCTCTGCACGCGAATTAGACACTACACGTACGTTACGGAGATTATGGAGAATGGCCAGGCAGTGTACGCTGGGTGCACGCGTATGCTCCCATCTACCAGCTCAACAATTGTTACTATCCGTGAGAGTGAAGGTCATAGTACGCAGGTCACTGGACCGATTACTATGTGGGCTCAGCCCATTACAGTTGAGCTGCAGAGTTCCGATATGAGCCTTTTCGTCACTGAAAACACCACCACCACCACAACAACAACAGCAGCTACTACCACTACTACTACAACGACGCTTCTCCCGACAAACTCAACGCAACCCACAACGACTGACGACTCTACAACCTCTTCCTCCCATGGATTATCAACAGGCGCCGGGGTCGGTATTGGCGTAGGGGTAGGTGTAGGAGGGCTGGCCGTACTGGGCGCCGTTGGCCTTTGGCTCTTCCGCCGCCGCAGAACGAGTAAAGCCTCCCCTGTGCACCATGACCCCTATCTCCCAAGCGAGGTACAAGGAACGGCAACGATGGTCAAACCGTACACGCAGACACAACATCCTTTCGAACTGGACGGCGCCGCTGGGAACCCCAACCGCGCTGCCAAACACGTCCACGAGCTTCATGGTTAATACATCTCTCTCTTTATCTCTCTCTTTGCGTGCTTGTGTGTGTGTGTGTTACTTGGCGATGCGATTTGTGTATAACTTTTCTCTTCTCCCTCTTCACGGATTCCCCCCGCCTGCCCGCGCTCCGCCGCGCCAGGCTTTGCACAATGTACGTTTGAGGATTTCGAACCCGGATTTTTTTTGTATTTAGAATTTATGATATGCATCTGAAGGCAATGATGATTATTGTTTTATTTTCAAATTTCGCCCCGAAGTAGTCTTGATAGATACTACTGTACTAATGCCGAGAAATTATTGAAACCACCTTTCCCTGGCCTGGAACACATATTTATCACTGGAACTCATCTCCCTACCTCCCTTCCGGGGCACAACACGCCTTCTCTCTCTCTCTCTCTCCTAGGGGAGATGAGCCCCCGTTATTACCACAGACCCAGTGCCCTCGATCGTGCCCTGTCGTGTTGTGTTGGTCTGCAAAAAAAAAAGCCGCTTGCTGTACATCGTACTACTACTACTACCAGCATCAGCGCAGATAAACAGCTCAGCTGCACGGCCAGTCAGTCAGTCAACCGTCAGGTTGGGGGGGGGGGCTCTCTCTCTCTCCCTCTCGGAGATTCCATCCCTATTTCAAATAAAAATAAGGATCATGGAAAGACCTGCCGTTTGAGTCGCGCCGCCGCGTGGGACATACAGACATACATATGTATAGATGTATTATGTAGACGACAAATTCCAGCGCCTACTTCCGCACACAACAACAAACTTAAACCTCTTACTATGTATCAGCCCAAGGACCTGGCTAGTCCTTGCCTCTCTCTCTCTCTCTCTCTCTCTCTGTATGTGCACTAGTGATGTGGGAACTTGATTGAACCTTACAGACTTTTTTCACCGGGCACTGCCTGCCTCTATGTATAGATTGGACAAAGTTGCGAGATATCAACCAGCTTTGTGTTATGTATGCAACATACTACCTAGCTAAAACCCAATATCTCCCTCTAATAGACATGTACGTTGTATCCCACCCCCCGCCCGCCCCAAAACATACCTTTCCAGGACACATACTTGGTGGGGTCCGGGAAGATCCTGGTCTAGGTAAACTACAGTAACTCCATAGGGATGAAGTACGTTCTGGATTTGTTCATGTCATGTGTTTATAATAGTAGCATAATATTGGGATACAATACTTTCTTCTCTTCTAGCCAGACCCTCTGGATCTCTAGGTCTGTTGGATGGAGAAAGCAAGCTGCTTTCTGTTTGGCCCCATCCCTCACGTCGTTAAGCTATTCGACGGCGCTTCAACGATGGTCTATTTCGGATGGGCATCAAGTCGAGTCGATTGATGACCGTGTCGTAAAACTCGATTTTGATATTATTCCTCCCTGCACGGCGTAGCCACAGATGAAGAAAGAGACATCCTTCTACCGTTCTCAGGTAGTAACCCCCCTCTCTCTCCCGTTCAAGATCGTGCACCATTTTACATAGTTTGGCCCAGACCGGTAGGTTGCGTCGCGAGGAGTTGGGGTCAATTTCGACCAATATCCTTCGCCCGATGTCGATTTCAAGCAGAAGCTTGGCGAAAGAAAGAAGAAGAGGATTCCCAGGTCCGATCGTACGGGGTTCGGCGGAAGGTGGAAGGGAGAGTAGACACGGCAGCTCCTTCGCGATACGGCTCTCCGACTGGATCTGATTGCAGCCCAAGTAAGGGCCGAGGACTTCTGCAAGGCAATGGGCTAGTCGGGACATCAGAGCTGCCTTGTCGCTCAGCTTGTCGGCGCGAGCAGCAGTGACATCCACGGACATCCTCATATATAAGCGCCTGAACGCCCCTGTCCCTATCAGGTCGCCAAGCAGTGCGTTTGACCATGTATCAGAGCAAGGTGTAGCACCGTTGTCGAGAAGGATTCTGACTACCCCCTCGACCCCGCTGTCTTTGGCACACAACAGTGGTGACCGGCCATGAGCGTCTCTGGACTCCAAGTCAGCATTCTTTTCGACTAGCAGCCTAACTACTGCCTCCTTTCCGCAAGACGCTGCCCGGGAAAGCGGCGTTTGGCCATATTGGTCTTTAGACTCAATGTCAGCGCCCTGTTCGAGGAGTGCCTTGACAACCCTCTCGTTTCCGTTCTCTGCTGCCCATGACAATGGTGTGCGGCGACAGACACGGTCCTTACACTCCAGCTCTGCCCCCCTTTTAAGCAGCAAGTTGACAACTCCTTCCCGTCCCCGAGCCGCAGCGCGCGAAAGAGGTGTCTGACCATACTCGTCTTTAATCTCCAGGCAAGCGCCCTTTTCAACTAGCTTTGTAAAGAGCGTCTCATGGCCACGAGTCTCGGCGTACGAAAGGGGTGTCTGGCCATGCCCATCTTTGATATCCACGTCTGAACCGCTTTCGAGGAGGAAGTGCACAGCGTTTTGCACGCCAAACGCAGCCGCCAGGTGTAGCCCCGCCACGCGATTTACAGCCAACGAGACTTGGCCCGAGGCCTCGACTTTAGGCTCGGATTCGAGAAAGTCAATGACCTCCTGGCACAGGGCTGGCGCCTCGCGGGCATGAGTGCCCCAGTGATGTGCCGCGTAACCGTAGAATGGATTCATCCTCAGCCGGCTCGTCAGTTCTGTCCTGGTCTGACAGTACCCACTCCCAAAAACATCAAAGGACATATACGTAACGCAGGTTGTCGTGATGTCTGATTCCACGTCTGGGAACAACTCATTCCGCCTGCTAGCGAAATATTCCTGTGTCGTGTAGTGGGCGAGTCGAACAACCTCGCTTTCCTCATCGACCGTGACGAGCCCAGCGCAGACCGAGACCATATCCTCCATGGGGACAACATCTCCCGTGTCCAGCGCCCCTTTGCCCTTTTTTGTTGCGAGGGCTTGCTGGAGCCCTTTTGTTGTCAGCTGGCGCTTGACACAGGTAATCCAAGGGAGGACGCGTATCGCGAGCATCCTCAACCCGACCTCTTCTCTGTTGATTCGCTCCATCGCCTGGTCATACGCTGCCGAAAGCAGTTTGTCTTTGTCGCCGCCAGATACCTGCTTTTGCTTCTGGATTCTTTTCAAGGCTGCCCGAACTTGGTTCTTCGTCACCTTGTCCTGTAGGGATTGAAGATAGATTTGCGCCAGGAGGAACCTGCGAAATGGGGTTAACGATAGTCCGCGCGGTTGGGCAATTTTCCAGGGAGCTGGTAGCACTCACATCCCGTCCACAGCATCTGCTATGCCCATTATAATATCTACCTGCAACTCCAGGTTGGTTTGCACGACAGACCGGAGCGTCCCCATGTGGCTTTCGAGATACAGACCCACGTCGTCTTTGCTCGCGCGGATCTCCAGCGTCAAGGCCCCGCTGAGACTGGCGGTGATGTCGGCCAGTGGTCTCGACGTTATACAAATGTGCACGGGGAACCGTGTCTGCAGGTGGGATAACTCCGCAAGAAGCTTCCCCCGACAGCCGTCGGTCGCCTGACATTCATCAAGGGCGTCAACCACAATGAATACCCTGCTGTACAGCTCTACCACAGATTGCAGGCTTGTCGAGATCTCCTGAAGGAATGGACGTGTCCCATGCTTTGTGTGGTCACCATGAAGCGATTTGACGCATTGCGGCATACAGTCCTGGCTCTGTCCCCTGGTGAGCTGCTTGAGTAGCGTGGCCAACAAATTTTCGATCCGCAGCTCGTGCTCGCGCCGGAAGTTGCAGTAGATATAGCCTATTCCGACACTGTTGGGCCTGTCAAAGAACCGCCTGCTAAGATCATTTATTATAATTGAGGAGAGAATCGTCTTGCCGGCGCCAGGAATGCCCGGACAGAACAGGGTCGTGCCTCCTTCCGAATCGATCCACTCTCTGTACTCTGCCGAGTCGAGAAGCCACTGGCCGGTGCCAGGCTGTCTCCTTCCGAAATAGTCGCTCTGATGCGTGCCGTAATCTACCGCGGATATCCAGTCCAGGATCGCTTGGTGCTCTTGGTTGAGCTGTTGATTGCGGACACTTTTGATACCGGTTGAAAGGTCGTCGACTTTTCGATCTAATTCTGAGAGAACTATAGCTCGTTAGTTATGCAAAAGAGAAGGTCGAATCAGATGGTCACCTACACTTCTCAATAGCAGGAATCTGCTCGATATGCTGCGGCGGCACGATGGAAAGCAGCTCTTTGGCATATGCCGCCGCCACGATGGCCGCATACTCCTGCCAGCCCTTGGCCTTGTGCAAGTCAGCATAGTCACAGATACCCCGAATCACAAGGCATGGGAAACCGTCCATGAGTCCCGCAGCCTCCATCTCGACGCAGAGCACATGCCCGCCGTACAGCTCGTTGATCCTATCGCGGACCCTAGCATCCTTGATCACCCGGTTGCCCGAGGCGATTAGACCGTGATGGATGCGTACCTCGTCTTCGGTGCTGCTATCTTCATTATTGTTGGTAGTCGGTGTCTCTGTTTGTGCTGTTCTGCTGCCGTCACAGGGTGTCTCTGTGTCCCGGGGACGCGTATACTTGGTCGCTAGTCGCTAGTCGTGGGTACTTGCCCTTGACATCGGCCATAAATTCAGCAATCCGAGAACCCTCCATATCATGCATCGTCCGTAGCTTCGACACTGCCGACAGCAGTGCCATGGGCGGATTGTTGAGCACCCCGGTCTGCCTGAGCTTTCCCCCCCTCCTCCTCCTCCTCCTCCTTCGTCTTCCCCTTCAACTTCCGCCTTCCCAAAGTCCCACTGCACAATCCCCGGATACCCATCGCCAGGCGAACTAACGACGACATCACCAAGCCGCACATGCGGCGGGATACCGCCGCCAACGCCAACGAGAAGCCCGACTCGAATCCCCGGAAAGGCAGCCACCATATGGGCCGCGACCGTCGCCGCCGAGTTGGTCCCGTACTTGCCCTGCGGCAGACATGCAATAACAACATTGTGCGCGCCGATGGAGCCGAGCGTGTATGCGTTGAAGTCGTTATTGTCATTGGGCGGGTTGATGGCTGCTTCTTGATTATCATCGTCACGTCTTTTGTCCAGCATCGCGGTCGCCGCGGTCTGTTCCTTTAGCAGCGCGCAGATCCAGCCTATGGTGTAGGCGTTGCGAGTCCGTGGCTGAGGAGGCTGCTGATGTTGCCCCGGGCTCGGGGCGGGTTGAGTGTCCATATGGAGCTCACCAACTCAGGGCTAGCCCGATTCAATGGATACATATGAAACTCGTTTGAGCGTTGTGGACTCTTGCCTGGCCCGGAGGGTAGAAGGTTGTTTGTTGTCGATCCTGTAGCTATGTATGAGTACCAGTTTGCGATAAACACTAAAAAAACTAATCGTGCAGATGAAACGCACTGAAAGCTTCTTGATTTGGAGACTACGTAGTGGACAGACTCTAGCCGGAGCTTCAGATCTCATAATTTCTCCACCCTCGTCGTCGTTGAGAGTGCGGGTGCGGCGGGGCTGAGGGATGATGCGGTCGGGCGCAGCCTATACATACATACAGGATGCATATTATGTACATACATACACTAAAGAAAAAGCAAAGAGGTTGGTTGGCTGGGCAGTTGGTTTCCCGGAAAATAGAGAAAGCATTGGACACAAACCCGACAATCTCTTCCCTACTGTACCTACCGTATCTCGAAGAAATGTTCAACGACGAGTTAATATGTACAGTATGCTAGGCTATGTAGATCATACACACTGTAACGGGAGATTCCACACTGCCCTGGATATGTATGTATGTATGTACACCGAGAGCATCAAAGAAAAAATAAAATAAAATAATTAAACAGGGAATCAAAAAGCCTCCATCCTCCATAATACATACATAAAAACTAATAATAAGCCGGACTGGTTGATAGATACATATGTATATCGACTTCATAACTTCGTAACTTCATACCTCTCCTCTCCAAGAAGTCCTACTCACATTCTCAAGCTTCCGTCTCAATAACCCCCAAGGAGGCATTATACGAAGGCAACGCACTGGGATCCCGCTCCGCGGCAATCTGCATGGGCGCCTTGAGCCGGAAGCTCGATGATGCACCGCCCTTCACCTCGAGCTGGAAGCTCAGACTGTAGATCCGCGAGATCAGACACGAGTGGAATGTCGGCACGAACGATTTCTCCTTTGTCAGCGTCACGGGGACGAGCAGGGTTGCTATGTATGATATCTCTCCAGGCTCAGACCCAGACTCAGGGTTAGGGCTCGAATTCGGGTCTGCTGTTGATTGCTCATCCACCCTCGTCCAGCGCAATTGCGGAAGCGAGGGAAACTCCAGCGGGACATCGGCGTCGTAAAAGTTAATCGGTCTCCCGAAGAAATCGTGCTGTCTCTGGGGTGGATGATGCGGGCCGTCGGATTTGTTGGTCGTGTACAGCGTCGTCGCTGTAATCTGTGCGCGTAACGATTTGAGCTCTGGTAGCGTGACGGGAGGGATATTACCCTGCGCACCTGCTGAGGATGATGGTAATGAAGGTGTATACACAAAGAACAGACGCACCGCCTTGCTGACCAGCCGGACTGGATCCCCGAGCGGATGCCAGAAGCACTCTGGCTGCTCGAGCGTAACCACCAGCTTCCCCTTGCCCGCTCCCTTCCCCGCGCCGCTAGCAGTCCTGCGATGGAGTGATCCAACATCCCCCCGGCTAACAAGCCTGTACTCATCCGCAAGCGCCCCAAGCTCCAAATCCGGCAACGGGATATCGCCCACATGCGGCTTGATGCGCACCTTCAGCCTCTTCTCCATAATCGTCTCCTGCATCCGCGTGGTGATGCTCGGCCGCTCGAGCTTGAAGATAATCGTATACACGATCTTACACGCTTCCCTGGGCGGCGCCAGGTCATCGCGCAGGCGGCCGCCGAAGCCGGCGATTGTGGCGTCGCCGAAGGAGGGTGGTGGGTGGAGGTGCGCGGCTTTGACGAGCGGGTGTGAGGTGTGTGGACAGGCAGGGGTCGGGAGGTAGTCTGGGACCAGGAAGGAGAAGGGGATTTCGTATTTTGTGCGGCCGGTGAAGATTTTGGGGGAAGGGAGGGATGAGGAGGAGAGGGGTTGGATTTGGTGTAGGAATTCGTGCGTGGTTTTGCTCGGCTTTGCGCTGGGGATTGAGGTGGTTTGTTCGCCTGGTTATGTATATAAGATGGTGTGTAGTCTAGTTGAGATTTTTTTTTGGTCTACGTACCAATGAATGAAATGTGTAGATTCTCAAATAGCAGATCGTCCTGCGAGAGGATCGAGACTACGCCGTCGATTGTCTCGCCTGTCGCAAACGACTGGACGTACGTCTGCGTCGAGCCCTGCAGCGGCGAGTTCTTTAGGCGGATGTCCACCTTGAGCATGTGTGTGCAGTCAATCGTTCTCTTCATGGCGATATCTCAACGCTATATATATTTATATATGTATATATTTTGAAAGAAACGAATTCAAACAACGCGCGCGATGAAAAGAGATTTCTCTCTTTTATATTTATTTGTATCTTCGTATTCCCATTGCGAAATTACTAATTCGATTGCGAGTTGAGTCACTCGTCCGCGCAGAAGAAAATCGCCAAACCAATCAGGTCCCCGCTTGTATATTGTCGCCGATGCTTAATTCGTGAGTACTATAGACGGAAGTTAACTTATTGGCCAATGGGGCTGCGAAGATCCATTTTGCTGCATGAGTCAGAGTGTGTGAGCCAAGAGGGTTCCTTCTTCCGTCCAGACTCCAGCTCCAACTTCGGAGCCGGAGGCGCAGTGACCGACTGAGTCTCACGTGGAGCCGAAGGAATCGGGGTATAAAATACGAATGCCGAGATACACATGTACGACATCCTGTGACTGACTGTGCGGGTATATAATTGGATCAGTGGTGCATGGCCCCCAATTATCTCCTGCGTGCACCTGATGTCTGATGCAAGAGCCCCAATTGGGATCGACGAGGGTTGAGCCTGGAGAGCTTGGATATTTAAGGTGAACTGACCTGCCTGTAGTTAGTTCCCGCTAGATTACATACATACATATTTAACATCAAACTAGATCTACAATAGTGCTCGAGCCGTATTGCCATATTCCTCCTTTCATCAACATGGTATGCTACATCTATACCCATCTCCACTGACCTCCACCAAACCCCCAAACTCACCACCAACACTCCACTAAATCTGAAGGGGGAAAAAAAATAGACCTGCCCAATCCCCCCAACCGCACAAGAAATCATGACCTCCATCCGGCACGACCCCGCCGGCCGCGGGTTGACACACCTAGCGACAGACGGCGTGCTGCGCACCCTCGACGGCGACCGCAACGTCGTCGACTACCGACAGCTCAGCCCCGACGAGATCCAGATCGTCATGCAGGTGTTCCCGCAGCAGTGGCGCGACCAGGTCAAGGACAAGTTTGTCGGCGTCGATGGCAGGCTTGTTACCGATGAGGAGCAGTTGAGGAATCCATCCGAGGAGCTGGTCCCGCGCCCGGAGAAGAGCGGTGGCATCCAGGCGCCGAGTTCGACGCCGGCTTCTTATTGATTACATATTTTGGGTTGAGTACTACTGATTATTGGGAAAGGGTTGAAAAGGGTTAGATTATTGAATCAGAACTTGCCAAAATTAAAACAGCTCTTTCAACTGGTAGCTAGATGGTCTTCTATCTCCACCCGTGACGGGCATGAACAAGTCTAGATGCGTGTAGCCCCCTACCCTAGACTAGCCCTGTCCTATCCTATCCTATCCTAGCAACAGACTTCTTACCCTAAACACTCATGATCCTGCTGTATCTGACGAGGGGTAATCGCTATATACTACACAACAAAAGGAACGATAACCCTATTCTCTTGGCTATCTGGGCGTAGTTAGTATTATAGTGGGTGGCCTTATGAGGTGGTTTATTTATGCTCACTCAAAGTTGGGAGGTGTAGACTGCATTCTAGAATTGCGACAGTCCAGGGTTGGGTTAACTAATGAGAACCTCTGGAAGCAAAAATACTACTCCATTTATGTAATTTCAAAATACTATGCACCTGATTTTCTCTTGAGCTCTTGTGCTTTCTGTTTTCCGGCGTGGTCTGACATATTTATTTATTACACATCCCTCACGGAACTACTATGTAGCCCTGGGCGAGACTTTAAACCGCACAGAGGGCTTGATTCAGTTAACTTCATATACAAAGTGCAAATTTTGGCAGGATCCGTCAAGTCATTTTAATTCATACATTCAGCCCTGGAGGTTCACTTCAGTTCTGCTTGTTTGCTTGCTTGCCCTATGTGCGGCTCTGTATGCGCACTTTCTGCCGTTATATCTCCATATGTACCTGATCTTTGCGAGCGTGATTCGTTCTCTTTTTTTTTTCTTTTCTTT